>VZTV01106212.1:1547-14577 GCA_013400875.1 Anhinga rufa | reverse complement strand
GGGAGGGTACCGGCGGGCGCCCCGCCGCGGGCACCCACCCAGCCGCCCCGGCCTGGCGGCCTCGCCCAGGCAGTTACGGAGCGCCCAGGCGGCGGGATGACACCCAAGATTGACTAAGCCGGCTCTGCCGCAGGTGGGCCGCGGAGGGATGAGCGGGAGGGCAGCCATGCTCCGCGGCGGGAACGGGGGCTGCCCACCTCCGAACCGGCCGCCTCCCGTAACGCCTGGGCCGCTGCCCGGGGGCTGCAGGGAGAAGCTGCCCCCCCGGGTCCGTGGCGCCCTGGGAGCTCAGGCGGCCGCCTCGGGGGTCCAGCCCTGGCCGCGATGTGCCAGCCTGGGGGCTGATCCGGACCTTAGTTCCCCTCTCAGTTCCCCTTAGTTCCCCTCTTCCCCTGGACGTGGAGCCATCCAAAGCCATCCAAACCCCCATCCCTATGTCTGAGCCTTTCAGCAACGCTTGCTCTTCAGCCCCCCACAACCACCCAATCCCCCCCCCAACCCTTTACACCCCTCCACGGGAAGGCGATGTTTCGGGGGATGCGGGAGCGGGAGCCCCCCCCCCCAGCCCCGTTTCTCAATGCCTTTCTGTGTGGACCAGGGCGAAGTCTAAAAACGGAGGGCGATCTCTGAGGGAGAAACTGGACAAAATAGGATTAAACCTGCCAGCCGGGAGGCGTAAAGCTGCTAACGTTACCTTGCTCACGTCGCTCGTGGAGGGTAAGTGACTCAAAGAGTCGGGAGGGCTTGTTTGGAAAAATGTGCCTGTTGCTTTTGCCTAACGGGAGAAGATTTGGTGTTGGGCTGCTGTTTTTTTTTTTTTCTGAGTCAGTGCTGACTGTTGGAAGTTGGAAGGGCGTTATTTTCTATGCCTCAGGAAAAAAATGTTAATTGTGTGCCTTTTTGTTTTAACCTGAAACGGGCTTGCGTGAGTCCTGCAGACTCAGCATTGCGTTCTACTGTTTCTTTGCTTTTAAGTCTCCGAGTTAGACGTTTTCAGGGCCCCATCTTGCTCTCCCTCCTTCAAGTGAGTAATCCCTTTCCAGAGTAAGCGGATCTCATTGGGAGGAGCATGGGAAGGATCCCTGCGAACGGGGGCTGCAGCCCCGTAAGAGACCCCCGGAGCGTTGAGTTACGGGGAGCAGAGTCGCTAATGCTTCGCTGCCGTCCTTCTGCCACAGGTGGACAACCAAGCAATTTTGAATGTCAGAAACTGCAGCTATTTTAAGTTTGTTCTCCCTCCCGGCCCGCAGCCACATAACAGTAAATCATTTAAGTTTTCTGACATCTGCATTTGAGAAATGCGTGACCATTACTTCCTGAATTAATTTGGGAATCCTTGACCTCAGCCATGAATTAATGGTGTCCTGAAAGCTCCAAAGTTGCACCACCACCACCACCACCCCCTCCTCCCCCTTTTGGTTCTCATTTTCAGAACACGTGTTCCCTTGGCTGTATCATTCTCCTCTACTTTGCTCTGGCCAGAAAAGGTGCAACTTACTTTTAATGCCTTGGGATGCCCTGTGCTGTTGGAACCGGGAGGTGGGAAGCTCAAGAGTTTGCAGTCGTTTAGTTTTGAAGCAGTTGCGGTGTCACGATGGCTGGCACAAAGTAAGCCCGAGGCCAGCAAATAGGTCTTCCTCCTTCCCCCTCACTTATGGGTTCGACTGCATTTTTAGACCGGTTCAGTCTGCAAAGCGCTTTTACTCGGCCCGGGCTGCGCAGGTTTAGCTTAAGTTTGGTTGCGTAGGAGGGAGTTTGTTGCTTTGTTTTGTTGTCGCTTCGCATTCTGCGAGAAATGTTTCATGTTCAAAGGGACGGGGAAAGAAGCGCTGCGCAATGCCATGCTTCGTTTTTTTTTTAAACGTCGGGATAAGTGGCCGCACTATATTTATACTGCGTGGAAATTACTGCGTCTTCACGTTTTTGAAAAGGCTTTGCAATTGCATCGACGCACTGTAGTAAAAAATCACGAGGGGAAGACTTGTAAAAAGTCTAGATTTGGTAGATGCTTAACATTATTTGTGACGTTAATGAATATGGAGAAGGTTTTATGGTAATCTAGTGTTCTGTTTGGCTTTCGCATACAATGGCTTTAGAGGAATGATTTTTTTTAATCAAAAAAAAAAAACCACCAAACCCGACAAAATCAGAGGCCCGATCTCCAGATGACTTAGCGATGGTGGCTAATTTTGGGGGGATGATAGTATAAACATTGCTGGGGCTTTGAGTCCTGTAGCGATGAGGCAGTTTCTAGAGTACTGTTATTGTTTATGATCCGCTCCATTTTATGGAAACAAGCTCACTGGACTGAGGCTTTGAAGCTCTAATTGGCGCATGCGTTCTTCCGGAGCTAGAGCTAATGGCAGGAAGCCCTGCAGTAAAAACCAACTGGTTCAGGAAATTAAAACCAAAGATTTGAAAATCAACAAAACAGACAGACTCGGTGGAATGACCCTAAAATTCTCATGGTTAATCGTTTGGGGGTGAACGTATAATTATATGCGATCAAGTTAAATTTTAAACACTTAGCTGTTTAATGCATTTTATTTAGAAGAGCTCTAGGAGTAATTATGATCAATATTAATCATTGATGCATTGCAAAGGAATATAGAGAGGTGGCTGAGACAAACAAACATTTCCAGAGTAAATAGCTGTGACCCGAAGTGTAAGTAAATGGCTGTGTATAGGTATAGATATGTAAATCTAAGCACACATTCTGGGTGGATGGAGCCTGCCTGTCTAAAAGTATCTGTTAGTCAATGTAAACTTTAAAAAATTCTTATGCGAGATTTCACTTGTAACCATTGTCATGAAAATACACATTTGCATTGCCCTTGACTGAAGCAAAGAAAACTCCTGCAAGATAAGATGCGATTAGCATTTCTTACCCTACCTCTTTCAAAGAAAAAAAGGTCCAAGCTTTTGAGAAGAAAAGCCCAAGCAGAATGTAGTGGGGTTTTTTTTGTGGTTTTCTTTTTTTTTTCTAATGGATTTTTGCCTCTGTGCGGATGTGTACTGATGAGCTGTGTGTTTCCCTCCCGTCCCCACCCGTGCCTCCCTTTTCAGGAGAAGCAGTGCATCTAGCTAGAGATTTTGGGTACGTTTGTGAGACAGAATTTCCTGCCAAAGCAGTAGCTGAATTTCTCAACCGACAACATTCCGATCCAAACGAGCAAGTCACAAGAAAAAACATGCTTCTAGCTACAAAGTAAGACATTTACCTTTCTGGCATGTTGCTCACAAGTGAGGGGAGGGCGACAAACCCAGGTTTGGGGCTTTTATTTGTGAGCGTTTGCCACGTAGCCGGTGGCTGATGGTTTTGCAAGTTGTGAGGGGGTGTATTTGCCCTCCTGCTATAGGAGAACTCTCCAACCCAGCTTGGTTTCCATCAAGTCAGTTTGTGCAGATCACCTTGAAAGCAAGTCGTGAAACTTGTGGGTGGATGTTTAGTTAAAGAAAAAGCAGTAACTCTTCAGAGGAAAACATTCTCCCGGGCCTTTTCGCTTAGCTTATCAATTTAGGTGGAAGGGGAAGGCTTCCCATTGACAGTAAAATAAAACTGGCACGTTAAACTGATTTCAGTTCGTTAAAATCGGCAATGGTTCGTTCTGCCTAAGCAGCTCTGTTACTTAGCAAATACAGGGGTATTAAAAATATATTTGAAATGACAATCTGCATGCAGTTAAAATGCTAGCGGAGTTTATCATTGGTGGGGGCTGCCTAGGCTTCCAGGTGGTGCGTGAAAAGAAAATGATTGTTTTGATATGTTTGCTGGAAATTAAAAGGGTTGTTTAGTAGTCCTTAATTACCAATGGAGGTGTCACCAAAGGGCACGGTGCCAGAGGGCGCAGGCAGAAGATGGGAGCCGCTTTATGGCTGGAAGACATTAATGTGGGTTTTAGAATACAGACTGTTTCAACATGCCTCTGAGCTCTCTTGCTAGAAGGTGTGCTATTTCCCCAACCATTTGTGCAGCCAATGGATGATACAACCTAGCTGCCGCACCGTGCCCTTGTATCCTCTCTTCCCACCTCCCTGGAAGGAAATTTCCAGACCCCAGCTAGCATCAGCCTTCCTCTCTGCGGGAAGGTCCCTTTGGATTTGGAGATATAGATGTACATATATAAATGTTTCAGAATACCTTAATTTAAAGCCTCGATTCCCCTCTCTGCCCTCGCTCCTTCTTCCCGACACACAGGCGTGTTTTAGCCTGGTGAAGGAAGAGGCCTGCGCCTCTCTCCAGTTCCAAAAACAAAACCACCCAGGATCTTCCAAGACGTGGATAAATCCCTGAACCTCCCTTTGGATATCACACCCCATCTACCCCCTTCCGCGCCTTGCCGGGGAACTTTAAACTGCCTGTCTGCTCCAAAACCCGGCTGGGTGGGGATGTGTGTTTGTGGGGGGCTGCGATATGGGGACCAGCATACGTGTGTGTGTGTGCGCGCGTCCTGTGTGTATCTGCGTGCCATGTGGTTTGTCTGCGTGTTGGCTGGGGCTGGGGCGTGATGTGCACGGACCGTCGTGTGTGCATGCGAGGTGAAGGGAAGAGGTTTGTTCGCGGCGGGGAAGCGTGAGAATTAGGGGGAAAGGTGTGTGGAGAGGAGAGGGAAAGGCGAGAGAGCGCGTGTGCGCTCGGGGGCAGGAGCCCCCTTGATCCAGGGGCTTGTGTAACCTAGCAGGGAGCATGCACAGGCTTTGCTGCCGCCAGTGATGGTTCATTGCTCTCCCTCCCTCTTCCCCTCCCTCCCTGCCTCCCTCCCTCTGTCTCTCTGCTCCATTTGTGCTACAGACAGATCTGTAAAGAGTTCACCGACCTGCTGGCTCAGGACCGATCTCCCCTGGGGAACTCGCGGCCCAACCCCATTTTGGAGCCGGGCATCCAGAGCTGCCTGACCCACTTCAACCTCATCTCGCACGGCTTCGGGAGCCCGGCGGTGTGCGCTGCCGTCACTGCCCTGCAGAACTATCTCACCGAGGCGCTCAAGGCCATGGACAAAATGTACCTCAGCAACAATCCCAACAGCCACACAGACAACAGCACCAAAAGCGGCGACAAAGAGGAGAAGCACCGAAAGTGAGGATCCCCCCCACACACGCTCCTCTCTCCCTTCCCCCTCATAGCCCATCGATCCATTCATCTCCCTCCTCCCTCGCCCCTGCACCCAGCAAGCACCCCAGGCTACAGCAACAGAATGAGCGTCCTTCTGCCAATCCTGTTCTCCGACTCCGCAGGACTGCTCTGCCCTCTCCCCACACCCCTTCCCAGCATCCACATTTCCATTTGCTCCCTCTTAACTTCCCCCCTCTCTCCCCGCTGCCACCATCGTTTTACCCCAGTTTGGAGCCTAAGAGAACAGAACAGGGGGACGGAGCCAGCAAAGAAAAAAAGTTCTGTCTTGAGTTTGTGAACTTTTTTTTAAATAAAACAAAAGGAGGAAAAAAAAACAAACAAAACAAAAACAAAACAAAAAAGAAAAGGACTTTTTTTTCTAAAAATATATTAAAAAATTAAAAAAGAAAAGCCAAAAAGAAATAAATAATACTTAAAAAATTCTATGAGCTTCACCGGACTGAATCACCACCTTCCCTTACATAAACTTCAGTTAAGATTGTAGCCATATTAAAACCGAAAAAAAGCGAAAGAGGTACCACAGCAGCAGCAACAGCAAACAAACAAAAGGCAAAAAGGACTGATGACATTTTATCAGTATTGTGAATAAACTTGAACACAAAACACAAGCAGTTCCATGTCATATCTTCAGTTGTAGAACTTTTTCCTGTCCAAGGTAAAGCGACCAACTTGAACTTTCTATTGCAACACGATTCACGGTTATTATATAAGGGAATCAGTGTTCATGTATGTATATATTTATTTATGTGTAATTTAATGGGAATTGTAAATATGGTGAGTCTGTTTTAAGCCTTTTTTTATTTATCTGGTGATCTCGTTTACCTCTTGTTTAGTGGGTTTTAAATCTTCCCCTCTTAGTTCATCATGTGGTTCATGGTACTTATTTAGATATCAGAGGTTTTTTGGGGGTTTTTCTCTGGGATTCATCATTTTTAGCCCTGTTGTAGCATGTTAAAGGCGACAATGAAGCAGCTGAACAAATAAAAAACCATGAATTTTTATATATAATTAGTATGACATTTAGTTTCTCGTTGAAGATAAAATAAAGTGATGTTGGACCCTGGCAAGGTTTTTAAACATGTTAGTGGTTTTACAACCCTTATGTGTTGTGGAAAATGAAAGAAGAAGTTATTTTCATCCACTGTCCTTCTCCTGAAAGCACCATCAGAGCAATAAATTAATATTGTCTTTTAAAACAAGATTTAGCTTTTCTTTCCTTTTTTCCCCCCCTCTTTTTTTTTTCTTTCTCCCTTTCTTTTGTTTTCTTTTTCTCCTTTTTTTTTTTTTTTTTTTTTTCCCAAAGAACTTCAAACATTTGGGACCACCTGGTATCCTGTATTTCCACTGGCCATATTGGAAGCAGTTATAGTTGTATTGTATTGAGTTGTGCCGGCAGTAGTTTCCATGCCTATCAATGTATCATAGTCCTTTGTTGCCCAGATAAATAAATATTTGATACGCTTTATGTCGATTTTTTTATTCAGTGGCTGTCTTTACCCAGGCGTATTTTTGTTCTTGGCAGTATTTTTTATTCAGTATGGTTACAGTAATTGAGTTTAACTCTCCCTTGACAATTGCTCCTTGCAATAAGCAGCTGAACCCATTGTTTCCCTCAAGTATAATAAAAACTTACTTTCAACTTGGAGTTCAGAGCAGGGTATCATTTAGATATTCCACTGAGTCTGTATTCAGACAAATGACACAATAAAGCACAATGTATTCTTTTGGATAAAAAAATTGTCTGTACTACTAACAAAATGACACGCTATCTTTTCTTTAACCAAAACATAATTTTATTTAAAAAATAAAGTTTTATTTTATTTATGTTGACCTCTAGGTTTTTATTTATGTTTACATGTAGCGTGCAGAATTTAAGCCTACAAAATTTTATGCATGTAGTTGTCCTAATGGAAAGCGGAGATTAAAAAAAAAACCAACCCAACACATTATCTCGAGAAGGACATTTTTAAAAGAACCATTACCGAGCAAATACTGAAAATCAGGCGCTATGAAAAAAACCCTCTATACTGGTGACTCAGAGCCGGGTGCTCCCTCCCCCTCAAGAAGAAAAAAAGAAAAGCTCCGTAGTCGATGCCAACAAAATCATCTCACGGTTGTGAACTTTAGTGAAATCTTGCAGGAGACAGATTATTTCTGATTGATGGTTCGTGTTTTAGTGGAATGCACAGATTGACATTTTGAGATGGTTGTGTCAGTTTATAAGGGACTGAAATTTTTATCTTGAGTTCCTTCTTGTGGAAACCAGGTGTAAAATAGGGAAGTTTGCTTTAAAAAAAAAAAAAAGACTGTACGTCTTGAAGATGGGCTGTAAAAACATGTGAGAATCCGGACTTTGAATCTATTTTCTTTGGCCCAGGGGGTAGGTGAAGTCAGGATCAGGCTGGATTATATTATATCATAGGAAGGGAGGCTAATGCAGTTCAGAATGTAAAGGCATTTTAAAGAGATGGTCTCCTTTAAGCGCTGATGATATTTTGGTGGTGGCGGCTGATTTTTCTCTCTTTCCTCCCTGACTCTCTCTGTCTCTCTTCCCCCCCGCCCCCCTTTTTTTTCCCCCTTTTTGCTAGGGCAGAAATCGAGGAGGTTAAGAGGGACGTGTTTACAATAAAGCTGCAAAGAGAATTAACATTTGCTCATATATTTTGACGTTTGGTAGGGCTGGTGAAGCAAAGCATTAGATAAAGCCCAAGATGTTTCATTTTGCTTTGGTAATCTACTTATGGAAGGCAGTGTAAAATCAATCTTGCCAAGCAGAAAGAGAGTTGGTGGAGTCTAAATTCTATTTTCGAGAGCCAGCCAGTTTATAAAAATGGTGAATATTTTTTCCTATAAATTGAAAGTGGATCTTCTGAATGCAAAGCTGCAATTGTTTTGAAAACAGTTATTTATTATTTCCAAGAGAGACTGGTTAACTGTAAAGTAGATGTAACAAAATAATGAGGTGAATGAACCCTAACTGTACATATTCTTGACATAAATGAAATGCACAGTATTGTAGCAGGTGAAGTGAAGCATTGTCTATCAGGGCTGTTTTTCTTGGCTGCATCTCAGATTGTGTGTGGGATCCTAACCTCAGGCACAATAGCATTCATAAACAGCAATACATTGCTGCTCTTTCTACAGCAACACATAAATACTCATTTTTAAACGAAAACAATCTTATTAAATACCATTCATTCATATCTGGATTTACAGATGCTTGTTACTTTTTGAAACCTGTACCCAATATAATCGTTTTATACTGGGCAATGTATAAAGCAGTCTTATGCTGGAACATTATAAGGTCATAATAAATAATGTTTTAAAGATATAATTAGCTACTTTATGCTAGGAGAGCGCATTTTAAGTATCCTGCTGCTGCATTAGCAAGCCACCAGAAAACAGCAACGAAATGACCTTGCATAGATTCCTTTATTACTATTATTTCTAAGGAAGGATTTTGCAGGCGATAATGGAAATCAGGCTAGCTTCGGTTCAGCCTCTTCTGCTGTGACCAACACGCAGTTACTAAAACGTGCTAATTACTTTAGCGTTCTTTGGATGCGTTTTTAACGTTGTGATCAAGGCGCAGCAGTGAAAATTCTAGGTCATGCTTTTATACACCAAACAAAAATCTGCTGTTATTTTTTTCCCCCAGACTGGCTGGAATGAGGGTGAGCGGTGGCTAAGTGTTAGACCGTTGCTGCCACGCTAAGCTCGTTCCTACATGCGAACCGAAATACAGCTCGGTCCTCTTTCACCGTGAACAAGGACAGCCCTCCTCTTTGTACCGTGATTTACCCCACCCTCCAAAAATCGAATATTAATATAATTTGAGATTTAACTGGTGGAACAGCCATCAGGACAGCAATGCCCCGCAGCTGAAATAATATTTAAAATAGAAGGGATTTGACATTTGAGAAGTCAGTGGCTTGAAATACCCAGTTGTACTTAGCTAATTCAGTCCTTAACCTCTGGTTTCAAATAAATCAATTACAGTCGATTCCACTTCAGTTCAGAAGTGCACGAGGTTTTTAGTTAATTGAATACATTTTATTCACTTGCTAGGAGAATTCATTTATCCAAACCCTTACATTTAAAGGCGATTTCTTTATTGTCCATGATAAATTCGACTGCGTAATCAGATCAGCTCCTTGTTTGTTTACTCGTCTTCTGCCTCGCATTTAAATTCCAGAATGTGCACTTCCCTCTCCCTCCTCGGTACAGTGCATGTCTCAGCCCAGACCAGATTCCCGGAGCGTCGGCCCTCGCGTTCGCAAAGTGGAGCTAAAATAACAAGCGCCCTTCGGAGGGGGAGCAGTGTGAAGCCCGCCCCAGCTAGTCAGGGCAGAGTGATTTAAACCAGCTCGATAATCAAACGCGAAAGGTCGGGAGCGTAAAAATAAATGGTGCCTCTGATTCTGTCCGGTGCACCTTTCCTGAGTCGGAGGGCTAGGTCTCTGCTCCGTGCCCCGCAAGCGGCGGGAGCTGTTAACTCTTAGAGTGGATTTGGAGCCCGCTCGGTCTCGTCGGGAGAAAATTTTTGTCGAGCACTGGGCAATGAAGTTGTGTCACTGATCCACTTTGGACGGATGTTGATATACGCATATGCCGTACTTTGTCTGTGTTGTTTGCGGAATCCTGCTGGCGTTGGTTTGCTGTTTTGGAAAGGAAAGGGGTTAATTAGCGTCATTATCAATCACTAATGCTTGTCTAACGTGTCCAAAGAATAATCAAGTTAGGGGACTGCATGAAGCTAACATCTGCTTCATTCCAGCTAAAGATTTTTCCCTATATCGTTCAATTATTGGAAGTCCACACTGGTTTCAGGCTTTGTCAGGGCCATAAAACAGGGTCAGATCGTTAGAAATCTAGAATGGAGGGGTAAGTGCAATATAAATAACAAATGGCTTCATTATTTGAGTTACAGGTGCAAGAATGGCCGTGAAAATGAGCAGGGATTACTAGAATGTGTTTCTTCTTTTTATCTCCAATATGGAGGAAAAAGGAAATAAGTCAAGCCCAGTTCTTAAGTCTTATTCTGCATAGGTTGCAGCCTCTCTCTTTGCAATATTTAGTTTGGTAACCCCAAACTCCCCCAAATAAGTAGCTGAAAGCAAGCGATTGGAAACAGAGGAAAAGTAAGTCTTTTGTGACCCGTTACTAGTGGAGCCTTACCGGCTTTGGAATAGCAAAATAGCCTTGTTTCTCTTCTTCTGGTTGAAGTTTCTTGGGTGGCTGAAACAGCTGATATTTCGCGCAGGGTAAATAGAAATACAGCTTATGATGGCAGTAAAGATTTGTGTCCTTGAACTGTTACCCCTCTGTTCTGGTGCCTGGTGCTGCAGATACAAAGGTGACAGATCCGTAGCCTTATTCCCTCTTATAACCACTGTAGTCATGTCTCTCTGATGCCGAGTTCAGCTTTGGTGGCCCAAAGGGCCAAAATTTCTTACCTGCCCAACAAAGGGGTTAGAGCACCTTCACTGAGCGAAGGCAGCGTGGAAATCAGACTAAGGCTAACGAGAGCTTTCTGGTAGGGTAGGAGCAACCCTGTGCTGGTTCCCAGTGGCGCTTTTCTTTTAGGCCCTGATTTTGCAAGGCGGGTGCCAGCACCCAAAGCCTGTGGTTTCCCCGTGCAAGTATGCAAGTCCCTCCCTCTCGAAACCAGGGCCCCGAGGTTACTCCAAGCTCCCCGGTTATCGTCCTGTTCGTAGTCACGGAGCTCATTTGCGCAGACACCTTCAAACCGGGGTAAGGAGGGTAAACTGGAAAAGCGTAGCCTAGGTGAGGAAGAAATCATCTTACGTTCAGCGCAGGAAGGTGAAGGACTGCCAGGTGTGAAGTGCGAGCTATTTCACCCCGTCGTTGCTCGAGTGTGCGGCGCACACATCCTAGTTTCTATAGGACATCTGCAGCATCTACATGAAGACCTTCCCCACCCAGAGATGCTCTCAAGCCCCATTGCTGTTGTTGCCTGTGGTATCGTTAATTCCCTTTGTAATACTCTATTGAAAGCAGATGCAGGGGCTCCGAACAGAGAGTTGTTTTCTTGCAGGAGTGTGGGCTGTGCAGTTACACTCGCAGGCTGAGGGATGTATATTTCTTCTACACGATGTTTTTGGTCATGGTCCTACCCGCTTGTTCATCCTGCAAAGCTTCCTGCTGGGGTGCTGCTTTGGGCACAGCCGGCCCCCTACTCGCTGCGTGCGATCCACCCTGATCCCCAAAGCCGAGGATAAAAGAAGCAGAGGTGTGAGATATTTGGGGCACGTTTCTGGTTGTAGAGCAGAGCACTTTTTGGAGCTCCCAGGAGAAAGGGAGAGCTGCGTTCCCTTTCCTTCTGTCTCTCCCTCCCTCCCTCCCTTTTAAGCCTACTGGTGGGCTCCCCTCCCTCCAGCACATCCTTCTTGCCCTCTCCCTTGCTGCTGGATGCTGCTCCCCGTGCTTGTCCCAGCTCTGCTCTGATGCTGTGGCCACCCCTCCCCTGTGATGGAGGTTACCTCTCTGCCCCGCAAGCGGGGCGCTTTGGACAGTAGCCGGGGAGATGCCCCACGCTGCGGCACGTGCTGGTGCGCCCGGGCAGGGAAAGGGCAGTGGGGCAGCGCTGGGGGACGAGGCAGAGTCTGCGCCTGGCCTCAGCGCTCCTTTCCTCATTAGGCCTAACGAGCTACACTGTAATAGTGCTAAAAAGGCGCTCCTGCCACCCCTGCCCAGGTGTTGGAGTGTGTGGCTCTTAGCATGGGTGTAGATGACCCAGGCCAGAAGCTGATGGGTGTCCCATCGCCACAGAGCTGGGATGCAGGCTGCTCCTGGGGTGCCCGTGGCTGGGGCTCCTTCCCATCCCCGCGCCCTTGTGCGAGATTGCAGCTATCTGGCTGGCAAGGACGGGGCTTTGCAGGGAGCTGGGGAAAGGGAGGGAAAGCAGGAGGTGGATGTGGCTTGGAAGAAAATCAGATGGGAAGGGGGCAATTGAGGTTTTTGCCTTGTGTCTCCAGGAGAGCCTGGACAGGGCCCTGGAGGAGGGAATGGAGATCACCCCAGACCCTTGCTACGGCTGCTTGTGGAAAGTTTCCTGGGAAATGGCTGGGTAAACTGGAGCCTCCAGCAGAACTGGCTGCTGCGACGACCCTCTTGGAGGACGATGACCCTCTTGGAGGACGGCTCTTTATTTGTTCGCATTGTCATACCCGGGGAGGTTTCTCACCTAGGGCCCGTCTTCCTCCCTGCCTCTCTGCGTGCCGGTGTGCTGAGCGGCGTGTGCACGCGGCTGTACGTAGAGGTGCGCGTGCATCTATCTTTATGGGTGTTCGTGTGTGTATGTGCTTATCTATTTATCTTTATGGGCGTGTGTATTTATCTCTCCATCCCTGAGACTTTTGGAGAGGCTGGGAGAAGAGGGGGTGGGGTGGGCTGTCTCCCGGATAGTTGATATTCCAGGTTCAGCCTCTTTCTCCGCTCTCATTCTCTAAACCCAGCCAGGGGGAGTGTCGCCCCAGGCCGAACATATGCTTCTTTCCATTGCACTAATCCACCTTCAGCGTGGAGGAATAATTGCTCGAGTGTCCATGGCTCCTCGGCGCTTTGTCCCTCGCTGGCTCCCATCAGCTTGGCACACGCCATTTCAATCAAATCCTTTCAGAGCCCTGTCTCCTTTTATCACATCCCCGCTCCGGAGAGAGGAGGGAGGGGAGGACCGGGCTCCCCGCAGCCCCGGCGGGGCCGAGCCGGGCAGGGTCCCCCGTCGTGTCCCCCCCCACCCCACCCCGGGAACAAAAGGGGCCGCCGAGCAGCACCGGGATGAGTTTGCTCGGCCTGCAAAGGCGTTTGAGTATGTTGTTGTTGCTGCTGCTGGGAAAAAATAAAATAAAATAAAAAAAAAAAAAGGAAAGCTAT
>VZTV01106208.1:0-20803 GCA_013400875.1 Anhinga rufa | reverse complement strand
CTGGGGGTGTTCAAAAAACACATGTAGTCATACATGGCAGTTGGGGACATGGTTTAGGAGGCATGGGTGTGTTGGGTTGATAGTTGGACATGATGATCTTAGAGGTCTTTTCCAACCTTAATGATTCTATGAATAAGCTGTATAAGTTTATGTTCAAGATGCAGTAGGATGCTTATTCAAAAGTAATACTAAACTGGGCACCATGTTTAAAACGGGAAATTATTTTGTGTAGAATCTACATAAGAAAGCATTCAGTTTCTTAATGGTGCATCGTTGAAGAGTTTTAAGCACAACAAACTTAGCTTAATTACTATGATACTGGTAAACTGTGTTCTTCCTAATATGCAGTGCCATTCCTCTGTGCCTGGCCTTTTGTCTGAGCAAAAGACCAACAAAAGCAACACTATGACTTACCTAGAATACAGTTTTGTACTATTATCTGCTTTTCTTATTGTTTCCTTCAGCTTGCTTTGAATCTTAGCTGTCTGCATAAAAAGTCAAAGATTAGGAGGCAAATAAGCAGAAACAAACAAACAAACAGGATATTAAGAAGGGAGCAACTTGAAATAGTTGTCAGTCCCTATGTTGCTTGCCAAATATCTTTTTGTTGTATGCATTAATGATGACAACAGCAATTCAGTTAACTTGATACAGTATCTATATGTAGTTTTAAAATAATAAAGTTGGTGACTCTCTTTGCTTTGTTCCAGTATAAAAAATCAGAGAAAATATAATTTCCCACCAGAGAGATTTGGGCCACTCTTGGACTGTACCCGAGAGGCACGAATTGCAAGCTAAGGGGATGGTGGCTTAAACCATCTCTTAAACAGCATTGGGATTTCCTCTGAAGAGTTAGTCCAGCAAGTGTAAGCCTTCTCCAAGACTCTAGCTGCTAATGACATAGTGGGGCCAAACCTGGGAGATGTTAATATGCTGGTGGAAACCCAGAGCGTGATTTTTCTGCTCAGTCTGTAGAATCCTCTGCCTCGTGCAGGCAAGGGGGAGACCATCCACCAGCTGTTTATAGTTAGCAGTTCTCCTGTGTAAAGCAGAAGTGTGCAGGAGTGAAAAGTCCCAAAGAATAACTTATTTTCAAAGACTGTAGTTGCTCCTTGTTTATTTGTGTGTATTAAAAACTTAGCCTGAAGAATGCTCTGGTAATTAGATTGGTTGTAATTTCATTCACTTCTTTTTCTGTCTAATTTCAATAGAAAGTGAAAGCTGCAGTGAATGGTTTGCAGCAGGAAACAACATTTGAGCATTTCATAAAAAGGAAATAGGTGCTAGTTAATGAGAAATGTTTACAAAATGTGTTAGAGGGCTTTTATTTAACATGTCGGTGACAGGGCTAGAGAGGTGTTTGCTAATGAATTGTGTTCTGCTGTTGTTCATTCTGACACAGTAATTGTGTTACGAATAAATGTCAGATGCACAGCTACTGCATGCCTTTGAAAATTATGGGTCCTTGAAATAGTTTGGTAATGGAAAAATAAGTCAGAAGAGTGTATTCCAACATATTTATAAATCTGAAAAGTGTATATCGTTTGTAGGTGACTGAGATCATAAAGACTGTCTTGCTAGAAAAATTAATGCATCTTTCTGTGCAAACCCTAAGTGTATTTAGGGACATGGCTTTTTCTTTTAGTCAAAACATGTTACAGCAGAAGTGTTGGATCTTAGGTTTTAGATCTTAAATGTTTTTAACTGTGAAGCGTGACATGAGATTTATTTGGAAGAGTTCTATTAAACAGATTGTTTGCATTTTCATGGCTTTCTTCATGAGATTTTGAAGGTGAAAAGATGGTGGTTGAAAACTGAGGATTGAATTTCCAAAATAACCATTCAATAATTAAATCATTCAGTGTAAAATATTACAATGAATGTATTAGCTGAAAAACTTGGAAACCTGTTTAAAAACAGTTGTAAATAATGACAGTTGCTAAGTAGAAAGTAATATTGCAGAAGAAACTAAAAGTATTGTCAAATAAAATGATTAACAAAAGTGAAATTAAATTACACACTTCAGCTACTGCTAACATCTGCCAGTAAATCAGTTCTTAGATTTCACCCAGTTACAGTTTAAAACTGTAATATGCCAGCATAGGTCTCAAGACCTGCCTGTAAAGAGCCTTTGATATGAAATAGCAACACAGGGACACTGCGCGATACAGTGTGATGCTGAGGAAGCTGACAAAAGTGTACTACTTGAACTTTTGGAAGGTGCTATTCCGAGCATATTTTATATGCAAATTTTAACCTTAAATAGAGTTGTGTATAGGTCTGAATATATCTTTAACTGAAAACCGTTTTGTTCTGTGAACATGTAAGGGACACTTGGCAGAATTACTTAAGTAAACTAATTGAGGGCTAGTTCTCATAAATATATTAAATTCCCCCAAAATCAACTTTAAGATGCTGAAAGGTTTAAAGTGTTTCTAAAGTAGAACTGATTTGAGCAAAAATACATCAGTGACATTGTGCAAGCACATGATGTGTGTTTCCTGCAGTGGCTAATTGATACTAGCTGAGTAATTCAGTGCACTACATAATCCAGTTTTTACCAAAATATGTAGATGACTTGAGGAAGGATTTACTGTCTGTGCCCTTGGCAGGGGAGTAGAGCTAAAAATGGAATATAGATCACTGGTGGGGTGTTTTCCACAATTTCCCATTCAGCCTTCACTGGGGTAAGCCGTTGTCCAAAACTCACCGTGCGGTTTAAAGTGTCAAGCAGAGATGCTGTTGATTTCACAGTGGTTCAGTAGTACATCATGTAGCTTTTTCCTTTTCCAGTGCTAGGTAAAAGGAGAATATTCCTTCTGAGTGGTATGAGGCGTAGCAGTAGCTGTATGCCCTCTGACTGATGTGCCTGAGTATACCTTGGGAGTTGTTTCTGTGCTTGGGATGATGACTAGGTGACATCACCCAGCAAACACCTCACAGAACATGATGCATGAAGATTTGCAAAGTAAAACATGGTCTTAGGAAAGGAAATAGTGCCAAGCTTGTGGCAGCCCCTGTCCAAAGAGCTGACTCTACGTGTTGTCTAAACATTATCGCTGTCAAAGTCCTGATAAGAGATTGTAGTTTGCCTGTGGTGCAATGATCCTGTACAATATATTCTTGCCTTCAAAAGCTGTCCCTTCAAAAGCAGTGGAACAAGGAGTGAGACCAGATTTCTTAATTGTGGGTTTTTGTTTTTTTTTTTTTTTTACCTGCAAGTTTTCTTTTAAATGCTTTCCTTGCTTGAATAGGTAATGAATAGGAAATTTCATAGCTGTTTGAAACAAATGGCCAGCTAGAAATGTGCATGTTTCTCTTGAGATCACTTTCTTTTGCATTTAAGATATTTATTTGGCTGTTGCGATTTCTTATGATTTTATTGTATATCGTGGTCACCACTGGTTTATTTGAAAAATACTATATCTATATATCTATATATCTTTTGATGTTTAAGCACTTGTGTATATGACAGCCTCTCTTAGAGCTTATTCTGGTATAATAAATATTGTTGAGTGACACAGTTCTGGGCTTAGTTGGAGACTGAGTTGTAATGTGTTTTGATTTGGGGAGGGTGGGGACCTCCCTTAGAGTTTTTCAGCTAGCTAAAAAGAAAGGTTAGGTAGGCAACCTGAGTACCCTGCGTAGTGGATGGACACAGGCAGTCTGTGTGATCTGTGGGAAATGATCTGGGTGTTGGAAAAAAGCCTGGTTATGAGTCTTGAAGTATTAGCTCAGTGAAGTTAATGAAAGTTCTTAAACCACCTGATTAGAAACATCATCATACCATTTTCAAAGTGGTGAGGTCTATGTTTTTGTACATGCTAACTTGGAGGCTGGATGTAGACTGGATATAAGATAGTTTTTCTCAGTTGCATATTTTGTGGCAGAAAATGTTTGTTTAAAGCATGACTGTACCTTAATTAGAAGACAAACAGGTTTTTCCTGGCCAAATTAGTAGAAGGTTGTTTTAAATTAGGATAAATATTTTTATTTGTATTCATATTATTAACACACTTCAGCATGTGGTTTGTGATTGAGAAAGTGGATTCTATACCAGGCACCTGATTTTAAATAAATAAAAATTCCAATATTATCTCACTTTCTACGGACATTTTCCTTATAAAATTAAGCAGAATGGAATATGAATTAATTTTTTTTCAGAACATAGGAAAGACAAAGTTATTTTCCTGTACCTAGCAAACATTAGATAATGTAATCCAAAACTTGGTGAAAGAGCTCAAATACTAGGAACTTAAGTGTAACACACACTTTGATTTTGGACTTTTACAGAGTAATTCACATTTACATTTTGGTTTTTTGATGGAGATTTGCCACCCACAGGTGGGTGGCATAAATGTGGAATCTGTAGGAGCTACAACCAGACTGATTTTAAATCTTGCCTTTGTATGTATTATTAATTACATTAACCATCAGTTCAGCCAGCACTAAGCACGTTGATGGTGTATATGGAATTAAGTGGGGGTGCATGAGAACATTTCTATTCAAATTGTAGAGCTTTTAGATATTTCCTTACATCTGTTTCTGTTGTGGAATCGAGTAGTCCACCAGTGCCTTGAATAGTCTCCTAAACACTAGGGAAAGGTGCTACTTACAAACTTCACATTAACAAAGCGATAATCATACCAAGTAGCAGCGCCTGTCTTTCCCATGGTACACGTTCAGAAGTATGGGAGATGTACGGGATAAAATGTTTTCACACTTTCCTGTTTATAGGTTTGCTGAGATTTCCTAAAATTAGTTGGTTTTGAAGTTATATAGATGATATTTTATCAGTCCATATTACAGTGAAAAAGAAGAGATGTGAGGGATGAGATACAGGAAGATGGTTAAGTGGGCGAGCAGAGACAGCAGACTGCTGTGACCACTAACCGCAGGCTCTGGGCTGCAGGAGCTGCCTGTTTCCTTCCTCCATGCCTGGCTTTTGGTGGTGGTCTGCGTTCTCCCTTACACCTAAAGAACATAGTCTGTATGACCATTTCTACTTAATTATGCTCTCATTACATAATGTTTAAACTCCTTTTCCCTGGTTAGTTACTGTTTTGCTCTTAATCACTGCCTTGTCTCCTTTGCTGCCTTCATCCTTTGCCTCTCTCATCGCTTTGCTTTGCAGTCCGGTGTATGTCCTCCTTCCTGCAGTGCTGCTTTGTCCTTTTCCATTTCTGCATTTCAGGTTTGTTTCTGCTGTTTTGTTTTGTCTCTTGGTTTTTGCCAGGAGACTGGTCCTGTTATTCCTGTGCTTATTTAAATGTATCTTCAAATTTATCTGCCTACCAGGTAAGTACTCCCTACTTGCAAGAGGACAGCTATAGCTCTACTGGAAATCCTGCAATTCAGCTGCTTTTCTTCTTATATATTTGTTAGAACTTGAATATCAGGGTGTCTTCTCTCATTTTGGTCACATAAAGAAGAAATTTTCAAGTGTGGTTTTGTTTGCTTCCTCTTGCATCTGATTGAGAGCATATTTTTATATGTTGAATAGCACAGTCAAGACCAGTGTTCAGTGTTTTCTGGTACCAGCAAACCTCTGGAAAGGAAAAAGAATTCTTAGCACTGATGTTCTGATAAAGTTTTATTTCCTCTGTCTAAACTGAAAAAAACCCCACAACTCTTGAAATGAAGCTGCAAAGAATGAACTTATAATTTTGACACAAACAAATTGTTCAATAAAATCATTTTAAAATGATAAAATTTCCAAGCCATAATACATGTGTTCATTTATTTGGAATGACTCCGAAGGATGTTTTAACTGAGCTGTAGCTGGATTCACCAAGGGAAGATCATGCTTGACCAACCTGATAGCCTTCTATGATGGGGTGGCTGGCTGAGTTGATGAAGTGAGAGCAGTGGATGTTGTTTCCCTTGACTTCAGCAAGGCATTAGACACTGTCTCCCATAACATCCTCATTGACAAGCTAAGGAAGTGTGGGTTGGATGAGTGGACAGTGAGGTGGATTGAGAACTGGCTCAACAACAGCACCCAGAGAGTTGTCATCAATGGGGCAGAGTCTGGCTGGAGGCCGGTGACTACTGGAGTCCCCCAGGGTCTGTGCTGGGTCCAGTCCTGTTCAACGTATCCATCAGTGACCTGGATGAAGGGATGGAGTGTAGCCTCAGCAAGGTCGCCGATGACCCCAAGCTGGGAGGAGCGGCTGATAACGCCAGAAGGGTGTGCTGCCATCCAGCGAGCCCTGGGCAGGCTGGAGAGCTGGGCCGAGGGAACCTCATGGGATCCAACAGGAGCAAGTGCAAGGTGCTGCCCCTGGGGAGGAACAGCCCCCGGCACCAGCACAGGCTGGGGCTGCCCTGCTGGGAAGCGGCTC
Source organism: Anhinga rufa (assembly GCA_013400875.1). Classification (NCBI taxonomy): domain Eukaryota; kingdom Metazoa; phylum Chordata; class Aves; order Suliformes; family Anhingidae; genus Anhinga; species Anhinga rufa. The sequence goes on along the minus strand of VZTV01106208.1, from coordinate 14,459 downwards.
TGCTGAGAAGGCCCTGGCAGTGCTGGTGGGCAGCCAGTGCCCCTGAGCCAGCGCTGGGCCCTCGGGGCCAAGAAGGGCAGCGGTGTCCTGGGCTGCATGAACAGGAGTGTGGGCAGCAGGGCGAGGGAGGCCATCCTGCCCCTCTGCTCTGCCCTGGGGAGGCCGCAGCTGGGGTGCTGTGTCCAGTGCTGGGCCCCCAGTGCCAGAAGGACAGGGAGCTGCTGGAGCAAGGCCAGCGCAGAGCCACAAGGATGCTCAGGGGATGGAGCATCTCCCTGGTGAGGAAAGGCTGAGAGACCTGGGCTTGTTCAGCCTGGAGAAGAGAAGGCTGAGGGGGATCTCCTCAGTGCTTATCAGTATCTGAAGGGCGGGTGTCAGGAGGGTGGGACTGGGCTCTTCTCAGCGGTGCCCGACGACAGGACAAGGGGCAACGGGCACAAGCTGGAACATGGGAAGTTCCACTGAAATCTGAGGCAAAACCCCTTTGCTGTGCGGGTGCCAGAGCAGCGGCCCAGGCTGCCCAGAGAGGCTGTGGAGTCTCCTTCCCTGGAGCCATTCCCACCCCGCCTGGACACGGTCCTGTGCCCCTGCTCTGGGGGTGCTGCTCACGCAGGGGGGGATGGATGAGGGGATCTCCAGAGGTCCCTTCCAACCCCTGCCATTCTGGGATTCTGTGATTTGTCTTGGGACCATGTTTCCCTCTCTTAATTTTTAGAAGTTGATATTAAAAAATTAGTCACTTTGGAACGCAATAGTGGGTGTTTAGAGAGATCATTCGGGTACTGGTCTCTATAACAAATATTGATCAATGCATGCATGTATGAACTGCTGTGATTTCTCAGAAGGTCAGAAATTTGGACTTATACCAGATCTACTTTTCCTGGTTTTCTCAGCGTTCATTTATCAAATTCCAAGATGCACTAACTGATTTGTCGGGTAAAACTGAATTAGAGGACATTGAATCTAAGAGGAGGGTTTGGCTTTCTATTTCTAATCAAATCAGTAGTTACAAATGTGACTGTGAAAGCTACTACTAGTGTTTGAATACAGAAAACAGGGCTGGTGTCATATAGAAAACAAGGCAATAAAAGTACCTGAGTGATGCCACTTTTTAGAACTCCAGAAGCGGATCAAGATCTGTCTAGAGAAAATGCTACATAGAAATATCGAGAGAGTGTTCTGCCAATGCACACTTCTGGCCTGAATGGAGAGTGCAGTACAAGGCAGGGAAGTGTAGCATGCTCTGTGGTATGTTAGTGCTTTTATGGTGCATTTCTGCTTGCGTGTGTGTTTGCAGAAGCAGAGACTCCATGTAGTGCTGGCAGACTGAGTTGTCTGAGGCATATAAAGGAAAAAAGACATATAAGGGGACGGGGGGAAATCTGAGACATGTTAATGATGTACCAACTTTTGTGAGTATAAAACTTTGGTGTGAAGTCAGGCTGCAAGGCCACTGTGGTGAATCAAGTTGCGTTACATTCTCTCTGCCTGGAGAAGGCCACAGCTTGGCTGTTCAGATGCTCAAGTTATGATGGAAAGATGACCCTGGGTTTTTTCACTCGTGCAGCTGATGTGAATACATTCTGCTGCAGCAGCTCCCATGAGCAAGAGCTGCCATTCTCTCTGTTGCTCTTACAGCTGTTTTGTCCACTAGCAAGTGTCCGGGCAGCGCTGGGAGGCAGGAGGTGTACAGGAGGGTCTCATCAAGTTTATGTGTGTTACTGTTCACAGTTTCAAATCTCTGCCTAGTTCAGGGGGGACAAATAGAGTGCTTAAAATAATATTTGCTAGTTTGTGTAGAAGCTAATTTGGATGCTGATGCATTGGTTTGTTTCTTTTAATTTGGGCACCTGTCCCTAATACCATAGGCACAGTTTGATGCTAAAAGACGGGCCTTCAGTTCCTACCATTGAAGTAGATGGATTATGTGGAAGTAAGCCAAATGGGAATGTAGTCTGGATGTTCGTGGTTATGCCTAAGAGAAAAGACGTGTCTTATTTAGGAGAGTGAAATAAGAGTCAGTGAGCATAAGCTTTTTTTCTCCTTAGATATATTTTTCTTGGAGGCATGAAAGAAAGATGCTTTATCATAGTACTCTGTTGAGAAAGAAATCCAAAATGTTAAGTTATTTTCCAAGTGGTTTCCCAGAAATTGGAAGTGAAGATGAATCCAGGTGCTGGTTTAGAGGCAGCTGTTTTCACAAGCATTTGAGAGAACGTATTGCTATTGCCAAGTAAAAATAATGTAAACTGATGTAGAAGTTGGGTTGCTTTCTATACTGAGTCATGAAATTATTTTAAAAACTTTTTTAGTCCCCTAATATAATGAAAAATATACTCATCAGTAGATAGTAGCTAGTGGATGAAGCTACTCAAACTTAGTAATATTAGATCTCATTCTGCTATTTGTGTGCACGTCAAAAACAATTTGCTCAGACGCAGTGAAATCGCTCATTCACATAGGTATGGAATCAAAGAAACTTGCGTTTCCTTGCATTTTGCAAGTGCAGAGCTCTGGGTATGCAGGGGAATTCAGCTATAAATTTGTTTCATAATGTTAGGTAAAACCTTAAAAGCAAGGTTAGCATTCTCAAAAAAGTGTGACTTGGTACCATTGTATGAAAGCTGCTTGGCTGGTAGAAAAGAATCTGTTTGACAGAGTGCCTCAGACCTTAAGATGGCTTTAAATTGATCCATGTTAGTTCGCTTGGCAGACTAAATTCTTAGGGGACTAATCTCTTAATAAATAATCCCTCGTATGCAGAGGAGCCTTGAACTAGCAAGGCAGTGAATCCTTTCAGAAGCCCTTTTTCCTTGCCTGCTCTGCTGGATGTTAATAAGTTGTAGTCCTCTGAAGATGGAGGCCATGTGGTGCATGTTCCGAATGTCACAGACAGTAGGAAATATAAGTACCATAGTAATAAAAAAAAAACCACTGAAAAATCAAACTTCTACTGCAGTAGCCTGGCCTGTTTGTTACATACGTAACACTAAATTTTGACCGAGAACTAGACGTTCATCTTAATATAAAATAGTTATCATTTGTTGTAATGCAGGTCTTAAAAGCTTTTCTCCATAGTTTACAGTACAAGTGATACCAACAAATATTGTATAAGAGTGGTTTTAATGGTTGTGTTATTCTTGGACAGCAATAATTGAAACTTTTCAAAAGTTAAATCTAACTTCAGAACAGATGCTGATGTCTGTACCTTGTACTGAGCTGATCCTCGTACCTCACAAAATCTACGTTGTGTGTGCTGTGCATGCTGTAGGTACCTCAGCTACAGCAACAAACTAACAGCGTTAATATAGCTAACAAAGAAGATTCATATGTTGATATTTTTGTTCCTTTTTTGTGGAAAGAATGCAGGATCTTTTTTGGAAACAAATTACCATTGAGGGAACTGTGACTTTCTTTGTTCTCATTTTATATTTCATTTGCTTTTCAGGTTTGGTTTCAGTTTTCTCATTTTTCTTCCCAGTTTTTGAGATGACATTTTTGTCCTCTCAAACCCCTTTAGAAGCTGACAACATTACTTTCCTAGAACGAGATTTCTTCCCTTCCTCCATTGCCTCGCCCTCCCTCCTTCAACTTCCTTTCTCACATCTTTCTCCTGTTGACATCTCTCATCTTGCCCCAAACTTTCTTCTCTCCAAACGCTCTGACTTCACTGCTGTCTAAAGATTACATTTCACGCATCTGCCTCAGTTAAGCATTGCTTTGTTTCACTGTTTTTGATGCAGTCTTATTCCTGAAGCTACTATTTTTGGTATGAGAGCAGCAAGGGAATTTCTGTGCAGCTGGAAATATCTGTGAGCAGTAAAATTAGTGCTTGCCAAGTAAAAAGGGGAATATATTGGAGGACAGTTTTAAGAAACATTACAGTTAGTGTGTGTTAAAACTACAAGCACTAATGCTTAAGAGGTTCTTTGAAATTTCAGCGTTGAGGCTCTTTCCATCACTTTGTTTAACATTCATCAACTTGTGTATTTTTTAACTGATCTCTGTTTTAGATTTCAAGTTCGACATAAAAAATGGAGAAGGTAGAGGCCTAACTCAAGTTAGGTCGCTGCTGGACATGGACTGTAACTTCAAAACATTTGCTCCCAACCTGTGCTTATAGTGAAGTTTGTGAATTTTGTTGCTGACCTGAAGAAAGGTTTAGATATTTGAATTCACCCCCTGCCCTCACCACCCCATGAAAATTCAACTCTGTTTCCCACAAATGTTGCCTTTCAGTGAGACCATAATACCTATGACAAACTACTAGGAGAATATCGGTATCACATAAACTTTATCTTTTATATTGTATGTTATATAAAACCAGAGTGCTTATATACAAGGGTCAGTTGATTGCAGTATATTTTTTTGCCACTTTTATGCCCCAAAATGACTTTGTGTATTGACTGCAAAAGCTGTGGGAGCCTGATGTTTGTAAAGGATGGCCTCTTTTGGTAGCTTGTTCTTGTCTAGGACAGGGAATAGTTTTCAGCATTACTCATGGTGTGTTATCTAGGTGCATCTGCTTGCCTGCAGTTGATCTTGCATTCGTTCACTGTTAGGCTTCTGCTGAGATTGACTGTAGTAGGACTAAACACTCTGGATATTGTGTTTGTTTTGGACACACTGTATTGGACTGAAATGCCCAACTCAATTAGTGTGAAAGCAGTTCATTGAGCTCTTACGTGCTGCTGGTGTTTTTGTCATGAATACTTCGGACTGAAGTTGGCCGTAGAGTTTTATAACCTGTTACCAGTCTGGGATGTGTTCAGTGCTGCGCTCTTTCACAAATGCTTTCAAGCACAATTCCACATGAAATATTTGGAAATACCTATAAACCCTGTAGAGTAAAAGTGAGGCATAGTTCGAAATACTCTAAGAGGCAATATTAATGTCAGAAGTTACTGCCTCTCCTTTGCTCTGCTCCCTTTGTCATGCCAGTGTTCCTGTTGGTGTGGCTGATCTGGGAATAAAGCAGAAGAGCTCACCTGCCCTTTGAAATAATGTTCCCTCCCTCTCTCTCTGCGTATCGATCCTCTGATGTAATTTATGATGCGGCCATGCTAACAGTTGGGTTAGCACAGCTAAGACAGTAGCAAACTGAAGTGTAGGGCAGAAACAAGTGGATGAAGAGCACAAGGCAGAGGACAGAAATTTCTGAAGTCAATAGTGCTGGTGAAATCCCAAGAGACATCTTAATATTAAGCATAAATAAATGGCTAGTGATAGGCATCTGTGGTTTGCTCTTATTTATCACAGTATCTACATCTAAAATACGCAGTGTGATCCCTTGATCACCTATGTACTATTAGATAGTGATATAGATATATATCTATATATAGATGGAGATAGAGTGATATCTACTTGAAGAACTCAAAATCTTCTTTTAAATCTCCAGACAAGTGAAAACTGAAGAACAAGTCCCTGTCTGAAGGACATGTCAGATGAGCCACTTAACATAGTTAGATATATTATAAAGAAATTTGATTCCTCTCTGCAGTTTAGAGCTGGTGCTGCAGTTCTTAGATTAGTATCAGACATATTGGCTGCTGTGCATCTTAGGATATTGATACAACAGAAGAATAAAGTGTTCTTCAAAACAGTACTTAAAGCTTTTTCTTCCTGTAAGAGAAATAGAGTACCTGGAACCCCACAGTTGTATTGGAGCATCCAGGAGTAATGTGCCTTCCTGCTCCCCCCACCCAAATGACAGGAAGAGTTAAAGCAAATATTGTTTTCCTTAACTAGAGATGGCGTCATGTCACAAAGCGTAGAGTGCCTAAGTACCATCTCTGTTTTCTGTCTGGGGAAGGACTTGGGATGGGATCGACGAGGGACGTAGAGTTGTTACAAGATGTGGTTCTGACTCTCTTTTTTAGTAATATGGGCATAGCACCCAATACAATGTTATGCCTGGTACAGAGGTGAAGAGTTTTTTTATCTTCAGCAATTATTCTTGTGTTCAAATACTTTTGTATTTGTTTTGCTTGTATTCAAATACTGTTGTGTTTTTCAATGTTAATAGGTGGCTAGCTTGGGGAAAAACATTGACCTAAATAGATGTACGTTTTAGATAAAAATGAAAATTTAAAAAAGAAGTAATTTTAAATGAACTACCCTTAAGCGTCTTGTTTGTCTTCTTTTCTGCCTTCTAACCGATCTTTTAGATGGTAAGCTCTCTGAGGTCTGCCTGGCTTAATTTTGTCATAGGCAGCATAAGGACAGCATCAGTGTCAGTGCAAAGGATATGTCAGTCAGACACTGACTAGCTCAGAAGTTGTATTTTGTAGGTTATTACCTAATAATATTAAGTACAAATATATTACAAACACTTAGAAAAAAAAAGAAAATAGAGAGGAATCCCACTTTCCCTTGGTTGTGTAGTTCTGCAGTCAGTGGCATTTTGGAAGTGCAGTACTCTTTCTGGGGGAAAGATATATACATAGACGCTACAACCTGCAAGCTGCTGCATGTTCAAGGGAACAAAGCAAGAGAATAATTAAGCAGTAGCAAATAAAATTAGCAAGTTAATTTCTCTCATTCATTTTGTAATTTTCAGTATAAGGATCCAGCTCAAGGAGAATTAGGAACAAACATAATGAGAACATAAATCTCACTTTGTATTTTCTTTCCCTAGAGTAAGTGTAGTTCTATTTTTAATCTAAATGAACAGGCTACTAGGGAGAAAACCATATCACTGCTCTTAATCAGGTTTCTATAATCGAAGTTGATAGTATTGCCATTCACATTGCAGGATGTCTTCCAAGTATAATTTTTTTTTTATCCTGTATCAAAGATGATAAATAAGAGTGGAAGGCAGCAAGAGTAAAAGTAAGTTATGCCATCCTGTGTACTGTGTATCTTTTTGTAGTGTTGAAAGTAAGTGCAATGCTTTTCCTATGGACTGATCCAATCCCTTGTCTCTTCTGGTAGAGAAGAGAGATCTCTAGAGCGTGGGACTTGAAGATAGCCTTGGGCTTTTGTAAGCCACTGTGAGCGAGTTGGAGGGTAATTGCATCAAAGAGAACAGCTCACTTCCCTTTGCACTGCCCACTGTAGCAGGAGGGTTTTTTTTCTCCCAGAGAATGCGGGGACATACAGTGTGTGTTCACCCCTAATAAATATCCCTGTCTTCAGTGTTTGTGTACCAGAGTAAATTCAGTTCGTGGTTCAAGTATGAGTTGGTACCATTCAGCAAAGCCACGCGTAGTTGAATTTAGAGTCAATGGTTGAAGTAAATTCAGAAAAGGGAGAAGTGTGGCAGTGACTGGTTCACTCAGGAACCAGGAAGAGAAAGATCTTCCTCTGCTTTTAGCAGAAGAGAGGAAGAAAACGGTACAGTCTCCTCCAAATAACTTTCTTGCTAATACCAAAATTGACAAGGAATCAGTTTAAATATTAAAGTGAAATAATATAGTGGGAGTGAAAAAACCACATGTCACTTAAACTCTAGGAGGCATACCTAAAGCAATATTTGAGGTACAACCAACAATGAATATGAAAGCACTTGTTTCCTTCTAAAACATTTGTATGCTAATTTTAAACATCCAAGGTCAAGAACACCTGAAATCTATACAGTGTACAAACTGGTGGTTGCAGTTTAGAGAATTTGCTTGTTCTTTTCAAACATGTAAAAATAGTCTTTTGAAGTCTCTTAAAGGATGGTGGCAAAAGAAATGTAACTTTGAAAAACACACTTCATTGATTTATGGCCATTCCCATTAAAAAACTCATCCCATTCAAAGTCTGAACACCTTTGATAAACTCACTGTTAGATCATTAAGGATTTTAAAATGGATGCTTGCATTTAGGAAAAAATTAAGATTATATTAAAATGTGCTGTATAAAATGCAGAAAAAAAGCTGGTTTGTCCTTGATTGTTTGGTGTTATGACCCATATGAAATATGGTAAAAAACCTGTGGTATCATCAATAAGCATGTTTACAAAGCATTGAAAGTGAGCGCTTGATCAAAGCTGAATACAGTTTGAAGATGCTGTTTGTAATTATAGGTTGTCCTTATAAAGTTTTATTATGAAGGGAACTGGAATGATTTAATAGCAGCTAGGTTTTGCAGTACTGTCCTAGGCATATCCTTTTATATTCCTTTGCCCTCCATGCAAAACCTGAAATGTAAGAAATGCGCCAGAAAGGACAAAACCCTATTTCATTCTCAGTCTTTTACAAGGCTAGTATGCTTGAGGGTGGTCTGCTCTCGGGCTGCTAGCTGCAGTGTTCAAGTGCTCTGTTTATATCACAGCAGTGCCTGAAGTAAGGTTGTTATTCTTTAAGCAACGTTTTTAATAATAAAAAAAAACAACACACAACCCCAAAACTAAACAAACAAAAAACCCAACCCAAACCTAAACACCCCGGAGGAATGGTGAGTGTTGGAAGGTATTCACAGAACCAAAACCACGAGCTGCAGACAGGAAGCTGCTGCTAAAACTCCCTCTCCCCCTGCCTGCTGTGCTCGCTTTGGTGAGCGTCTCGGCCGTTTGGACATAATGAACCAAGAGATTAACAGGACTGTGCTGCTTGCACAATTTGGACTTTCTCAGTTCTTTATAAGAGCAAAACTGTCTAGGGAAGCTTTCATGCGTTTGGACTAGCAACGGTAGCCTTGTCACTGACCTAAAGTTTGAAAAAATGGGATTTTAAGCACAACTTTTGTTTAATGTGTATACATTTGTGTCCATAATTGGATACTGATTATTAAAGGCTTGCTTCTTATAGTCCTAATAATATGGCATTGAGTTTNGTGAAAAAAAAATAACAACAGAATTTTTCAGTTCTGGATATTTCTAACTTAATGTCAGATGTTTTACTTTTACTAAAAGAGGAAATTCATGAGGGCCGAGGGGAGCCTCATGAAATTCAACAAGAGCAAGTGCAAGGTGCTGCCCCTGGGGAGGAACAACCCCAGGCACCAGGACAAGGGGCACCGGGCACAAGCTGGAACACGGGAAGTTCCACTGAAATCTGAGGCAAAACCCCTTTGCTGTGCGGGTGCCAGAGCAGCGGCCCAGGCTGCCCAGAGAGGCTGTGGAGTCTCCTTCCCTGGAGCCATTCCCACCCCGCCTGGACGCGGTCCTGTGCCCCTGCTCTGGGGGTGCTGCTCACGCAGGGGCTGGACGGGGGGAGCTCCGGAGGTCCCTGCCAGCCCCTGCCGCTCTGTGACTCTGTGAAAATATGCCCAGCCTTAATCTGTCCTTTTGGACATCAGGTCATCTGTCCTCTTATATCTTCCAGAGTGGTTTTTTAAAATTATGTTCTTCCATCTCTCTGGCTCTGCTTGCCTTCCTGGTGCCAATCTGCCCTTCTCCCCACCTCACTTCTTCTTATAAGGCTTTGGAGAAAATGTTCCATCTTTTATAGTTGTTGTTTCCCTGGGGCTTTTTAAGTCACAGCAATTTCTTGGCAATTTTTTTTAGTCTGGAAAAAGACTTTCCTGCCACTTTATCTGTGAAGACTGTGGAGACACTGGAGAAAATGGATACAAGAAGAGAGTTCCCTAGGGCAATGCATGTATGGTATCTCCTGCCCAGGAGGGAAGGGGTAGAGGTTTGCATGCCCGGAGCCAGCCAGGCTTCCCCCCACCAGCATAGCAGCACCTCTGAGGTCTCCTCTCGCAGCTGGGAGCTGGGGCTCTGTGTTGAGAGGAGACGCGCATGACTGCCAAAACCAGCTTTTACAGCAGTTGAGTTACCCTCGCTCCCTCTGTATAAAGGCATTTGGCATCTGGTTTCAAAATGTTTTTCAGAGTTGCTCACAGGGTCCTGTCCATCACAAAAAACTTGGCTTGGGGTTGCGAATCTCTCTGCCATGGTTCCCTGGGACATGTGGGCTATTTCCTTACTTAGTGCTTTTACTTACTTACTTTTCCTTACATAGTGCTGCTATGCCAGCACTAAGCCATGATGGGAAAAAAGGATGGCATACTCCTCAGGTGTATTTCCTGAGGATGTAGTTCAGTAGAAATGGAAGAATGGACATGGATAATGAGAGATGCCAGAATCGGGATAGCTGAAGGTGGTGGCAGTGAGGAAACAGACAGCATCCCACAGCTGGCGATTACCCCCGTGGAAAGTAAATTTATGACTTTCCTTTGGATTGCAGCTATCAGTCTTCTACTCCTAAAGCTTGGATTTAATTATTTGAATGAGATGAAAATCAGTATTCGGCTATATGTGAAGCTTTGTCTAATCATAACTGGGCTGTTACATTCCTACCTGCTGGAGGTCTGCAGACTGTTGTGTTCCTAAGGAAATGTTGGTGTGGGTGCCAAGGCTGTAAATTGTCTTTCACATGTTTGTCTTCGACACTTCAGTGTATGCCATAGCAGTATTTAGTAGAGGCATATTTGCATAGCTGGTATTTGAAATTTGGTGTTTGTTTTTAAGGGCCTGTTAGAGGTGCCATTATGTGAAAGGAGGGGTTTGCTTTTAGGCGCTCTCTTCTCCCCCCCCCCGCCCCTTCTTTTTTCCTTTCCTCTTTTTAATGAGTTTTCATTCATTCTGCCTTTTTTGAAAAGCCCTCATCCTTTCTCCTTCCCTAGAGGCTTGTGGTTTGATTAAAACTCACCAACACAGAATACTAACACTTATGATACCAGAAGATGGCAGATGGAGAGAAAATGTTCAATTTAACTCACAAACACCCTTTTCTTGGAATAATATGCTCATTAGATCAGCAGCTGTGTAATCACCCTCGAGCTGTCTGGCTACATGTCCTTTTCCACATCTGTCAACCAAGTTAAATGCAAATGTAAATGTAACAGTTCCTAGAGGTCTTTTGGTTCAAAAATTAATGCTGGATTACGGTAAAATATTAAGATATGTTCCCTCCCCTTCCCCCCATTCTGTGCCAAATGAAGAACTGATCCAGGGTTGTGCGGGGCCTGGTAAACTGCAGAGTAGCAAATGATAAACCTTCTTTCTTAATATAAGTCACCTGAGAATATATTTATGTATAGCAGCTTCATCTTATCGCTGAGTGACCGAGATGCAAAATGATGATTTCTCTTTTTCTCTTTTTCCCGTTCTCTCTCCAATCTGATATATGAGTGGAAACAGCTTAATGAAAACTCAGTCGGCATGTGGGTGTGAGTAGCAGTTCTGGCTTTGAAGTATCCTGGATATGAGACACTTGGAACTGGCCTCATAAAAGACTTTCCCTAGTGGTGCAGCACGTGTATGTCTGTTTTTCTCTAGGAACATTGGATTTCTACTTGCTTTAGCTTTTTGTTTTTCATAATCACAGAATCGTAGAATGGTTTGGGTTGGAAGGGACCTTCAGAGCCCATCCAGTCCAACCCCCCTGCAGTGAGCAGGGACAGCTTCAACCAGAGCAGGTTGCTCAGAGCGCCGTCCAACCTGACCTTGAATGTTTCCAGGGATGGGGCATCGACCACCTCTCTGGGCAACCAGGGCCAGTGTTTCACCATCCTTGTGAAAAATTTCTTCCTTATATCCAGTCTAAATCTGCCCAGAGCTCTGGGCAGTGTATGTTTATATCCAGATAGTTAATATGTGCACATACGTATCTCAAGTCTCCCTACCTTTCAATACTCATGTGCATGTATCAAAAAGTAGGTTGGCAGTGGAAGTATTTTTCATGGGCAAATAACTGCTTTATGTATACAAGAAACAAGAAACAATAACTGTTTCTATGTATCTGCTAAATAAATTCTCTTCAAGGGAGGGAGTAAGCTTAAGTTTTCAACAAAATACAACACTTCAATACTAAGCTAGATGCCCAGATTTTGAAAAAAGTCTTGGTTATGTTTATATGGTTGTGAATTCTTGGTGACTTTTACTGTGTCTTAGAAAAACATATCCTGATTTAAGTGCATACATGGAAACAACTGCTTTGAAGATCTAAGCCACAAGTGAGTGTTTCTAGGTTTTATTGGCATAAACTATGAAACTGTTGCCAGCAACATTTGTTGATCACTTCATGTTTTCAGTTTAGGTAAACATCAGAAATATAAATAAGGGCCTAGTTCTGACAGCAGCTGTGAATAGCAAGGAAATGTTGCCTGTTTGGGGAGACAGTGAGTTGCAAAATGATTTACTTCTGTTTCTTCTAGAAGTGGAAAAGTACTTTTAAAATGTACTTTGTTCTTGAACTGCATGATTTGTTAAGTTCTTTTTTAAGAGACAAGATTAGAAAGTGACCCCCACCAAAATGCTTAATAAGACAAATTTTAAACTCAGACACACCATTGCTATGGAAAGCAGTAAAAGAGTTCCTGTAGTGTACTGCTGCTGTAAGTATGCATAGGAATATCTGACGAGATTTACTGAAGAGTATAGCTGCAGGAAATTACAAAATAACATTTCAGCAAGGGATATGAAAGTGCTTACATAAACTGGCGAGTCTGACCTACAACAGTAAGTCAAGTGAAACAATAATAAATACCAAGCCAAAAAAAATCTGCTGCTTGAGTAATTAACGAAGTAAAAGTTAATGTGTAGTGTGAGACCGTTGCTCTTGCCAGGTGTACCTGAAACGTGAATGAGGAGCAGAGCCACTCACTGGGGCACAGGCAGAGGTGCGCTTTCTCCTGCAGGGCCATAGATTTGAATTTCAAGACATATTTTGCATGAACTGGCTATATACTGAAAAACAAACTTGGATGTTCACATCTTCTTGAAGCAAGTGTGGCTTTCATGTGACTTCTGAAGAGTTGCTTAACCTCTGTCTGATGGCATTAGTCAGTGCAAAGGAGCTATATTGAGGCCGGTACAGGTGGGGCTTCCTTTTATGCCTGAAAGCCTCTTGCTAACATCTCCCAATTTCAGGTTGGCTGCAGGAGAGTAATAGAGTTATTGAGCTTTCCAGCATGAAGAGATGTAGTCATTCCAGGATGTTTTAGAGTAGAAACGTTTCTTTTTTCATGTGTCTTAGCTAGATGGAACATAAATATGAATCTTTACGCAGCAGTTAGTTTTCACTGCCTGTTCCTGGTAATAGCATGTGTGCAAAGGCCCTGCAGCCCTTTGACAGTTGTTTGTTACAGAACAGTGCCAGCCATGGAAGCCCTGTTGTTCTGGACTTTGTATGAGCAAGGAGCGCTACTTCTGCACTTAAGCTAAGATCCAGTTTAGCCTCATTCAAAGCTAGAGCAGCATCTGTCTGAGTCCTTGCTGTGGAAGAGAACTGGGCAATCATTTAGGGTTAAATGGGTAAAACGGATTAAAGCTCTGCTGAAAGGTAGAGAGCAGGGCAAAAAAAGCACATGACAAGTATTAAATTGAGTGTTATGGACTTTCATGTGTATGGTACACTGTAATTTTGGAGTTTGGAATTGCACTGTGTTATAGCTTCCCTCACGTCAACTGAAGAGGGCTTTGAACTAGAACTGTTCTGAAAAACTCCGGAGTCTGTCTTTGTTGAAAATCAGACATATTGCTGGATTTAGTTTGACTGTTTTGATGAATGTCTATTGAAACTCTGATAGTTTTTCTAACAACTCATCCCATACGTAACTGCGACCTTCGCCATGGACCTAGAAATTTGGGAACTCTTAAGAGTTCCTGCAGTGGCTCGGAACCAAAGAACTGAAATTTCATGGGGCAAAGAAAGATTCTCCTTCCACACTTCATGTTGGAGTAAATAAATTTAGACATATGTGATGTTGAAATACTGTGTTGACCAGAAGTGGTAGTTTCACGTATGATTACATGTGTAAGTATTCCTGACATTTTCTCAGAAGTCTTTAAAGAAACCCCAGCAGCAAGAACAAGACTCCACAGTAGAAACTGTTCTGTTTCTTGACAGTGCTGTTTTAAGCTGTGTTTTAATAGGAGCAGTCAATGGTTAAGCATTACCTTTTAATTTGTGGAAGTTATGTCTGTTTTCAGTTATGTATTCTAATCTTAAATACACACTGGGGTGGTTAACCATCTTCAGTTCTTAATTGTTTTGTTCTGAAGTAGAAGAACAGAGATCTCTGCCCATTACCTTTCCCCTTCTGTGATGCCTGCGTGGCCATGCTTCATCACGAACTTCTGGAGAACGCAGGGTGTCTCTGATGGGGTACTGACAGCTGTTGTGATGATTACCATTTTTTTTCTTAGCAGATTATCCAGTGTTCAGTTTCTGCCAGAAATCTGCCCGTTGGCTTCCTAGCGTGTTAGTTTGCTCTTCCTGCAGTGTCAGACCTCCTCCATTCTAAGAGCAATGTAAATTACCAGTGTCTTCTGTTTTCTCTGGTCATATAGTTCCTTTCTCCCTTCTTTTCTGTGTGTGCCTGTTCTCATAAACACTTTTCTGGCTTCCTCAGGGTGGGTTTTTTTCCTTGTGTTCCATCCCCTCTTTCCCCCCACCCCCCTTAAATGAAGGTTTCACGTCAGTTCCTGAAAAAGTTTTTCTATTCCTCTTAATTTATAAGTCTTGCTTTTTGTTTGTGTGTATGTTTGATAGCAGTAAAATGTAATTTGGTGGTACATTTTG
>VZTV01106205.1:0-36267 GCA_013400875.1 Anhinga rufa | reverse complement strand
TTTGCAAAGTCGCAAGCATTTTTAGGCTGTGGGAGTCCGATCGTAATGTATTTTGATCACCTGTGCTCAACCCATGAAAGAGAAGAAAATTTTAACAAACTTTGTTTGTTGAGGTTCATACAAGGCAGGCACCAGCGTGCTGAAAGAGAATCAGAAAGAGCAGATGCTGGGAAAGGTCTTCAAAGCAAAGAGCGGCAGCTCATTGTTGCTGTGGTGTAGCAGAGGAGGCCACTGGGAAAGACACCAAGGGTGACAGGAAAAGCGAGAGGCCGAGTAAGCGACTGCTGTAATAGCATCTGGATGGAGCTGAATGGGTACCACATTCATCAAGACCAGGAAAAAAGATGCTGTAGCAACTGAGATATCAGGTGGTGAAAGAGGTCTGAGTCAAAAGATGAAGCCCAGACCACGTACTTCAGTGACACTCAGAGAGCTAAAGACGGCATTTTTCTCAGTCACGGTGACATGGAAGGGACGTAGCAATGGGGGGTTTAAGGTAGTTGGTTAGCTGCACGAGGACACGAGCGACCAGTGGTGGGTTTGGATCGAGAATACAAAGCCCCACGCAGGTGAATCTCTCTGAGTCGGCCACAGAAGGATGAAAGCTCAGTTTGCATGTGCACGCATGAGATTGTTCAGAGAAGGGGACCTGGCAAAGCAGGAGAAACAGCAAGAATAATTTTCTTCAGAAGGCCTACAAGATCCTTGGAGAGGTAAAATCTTACAGGCTGCGCCCCCACTAACAAGAGAAATGAGGATGGAGATGACTAACATCATCGGAAGCAAGGAAAAGCCACCCATAACACCAAACAGCATGTGGCTGAAAGCAAAACCCGAGTCAGCTCTCCCCCGTGTTTGGATGCTGGATACCCATTTACAACTGCTTCTTGTGGTTAGCCATTTCAGACCTTTGAATTTAAATTACAATAATTATCTTTCTAGTGTTTGTACAACTTTTTTTTTTAAGTTCACATTATCAGTCAGGAATAACTCAGTGTATTTGCTCTTGAAAGATATTTGTGATAATGTAGCATTAAAAATTGCTCAGCTTCTTCTCACTTGACAGTTGACAGTCTCCTGTAAGAGATTCAGACAACTCTGTTACGCTGCCAATGGAAATTATTTTCGGACCATATCACATATCAGCCTTCCCGTTATTTGGTACAGGATCAATATCAGGTTAAATAATACATGGATACTTCAGGATCCCATCCCTCTTGTCAGCTACAAGCATCATGTCCATCTTTTTCCAGTTCTCTGAAACATTCTCACTGCTAGAAGGTCCCCTCAAAATTATACAACAGTTGATTAGAAAGCTTCGAAGTCAACTTTGTAGTACTCCTGACCACAGCTAATCTGGTTGTGCAGATATAAGTAATAATAATTAACTACATAAACAAACAAACAAACACCAGAGTTAATTTTAGCTGTTGCTTAACTGTTTAGAAGAAGTACAAATTTAAGGTAAAGAGAATTCTTATTCTTTCCAATGATGGAAAAATCCTTGCTTTTCCTTTTCGAAATCAGGATTCGTTATAGTCTTATGTCAAACGTGAGATTCGTATCATAATTTATTTGTTGCTGATGAATTTAAGAAATTCCTCTTTCATCAACCTTACAGACTTCTCATTCTACAGACCCTCAATTCTTTCTAATATCTTTAATTTCCTTTATCAACAATTTACATTTTCTATCTACTGATTCATATTCATCGCCATCACCTTCACTATCCTTCCCATGGACACTTTCTTAAATTGTTTCCTCCACTTCCACTCTTAATCATAATGCTTTTTAAAATACAAGCATCCTTTTGAGTGGAGAACTGTAGGTCTTTTGCACTTAATATTTCCTAAACATTTTCCGATTATTCAAATAATTATGTTTAACCTCTCCTCCCACACGAATTTTCTCACCGTTGTCCATGGTTATAGAAAATAAGCCTGTTAAAAGCTTTGAGCCTCTGTAAATACATACATATGTATTAATGAAGAGAACTCTGCTGTGGTTGTTCAAGGCAGAGGAATTAGGCTTGCCTCGTACGATCTCAACTTTGAGCACATGCCTTATTGCCTGGGTGGAGTGGGACTAACAACATTTAATTATTTACTCTGCATCTCCCAGGCCTCGTAAGGTATTAGCATGACCCCACTGTATTCTTCTAACCCATCAATCAGCTCTCTGAAAGAAAGCAGAGGCTCTCACCCTTCCACGTGGAGTTAGCATGCAGGTAGTTACAGTAATTGCTGGCATAGAAAACCCACGACACATAATAGTACGAGATTACTGCCAAAACACTGTGCAATCAAATATAATAAAGGTTGATGGGCTAGCAGATTCTTCCTTTTACTGGGCATATCTGCATGTGCGCACAAGTTGAGGACTGCTTGCTTGGTGGGTGAGATCGAATGGGTTTGGTAGAGAAACCAAGCATGAAAAACCAAGCAAAAGCAAGGTGCTATCGTAGGTTATACAAAGCCTGCTCACGAGAAAATCAGAGCTATCAACCAGAGACCGATCTGCTGGGCTCCCTCCAGAGCGATAAAACACATTTTCTCCAGGTAAGCTGTAATGTCACCGAGAGGATACAAAATCCTGAAAAATGCTGTAAGCAATACAATCAGCTTTTCTCGCCCGAAATGGGAATACATTGGATGTACTGAAAAATCATGAGTAATTAATTTAACCTCTGAGGTTAGTATAACAGGCAAACAGGAGAACCTCACCCTATTGATTGATCTGGCGTAGCCCTGGCTGGAATGCAGTTTCACCCAAAAAGTGGAGGGGAAATAATGAAACCTGTCCCCAGAGACATACAGCTGAGACATAAACAGGGATTTAAAGGGAAATTTTCCTAGTAAATCTCTCAGCCTTTCCACAGTTCTCATTTCAACCTAGTTCATCCCTCCCACCCCCTTGCAAAAGTGGCTGCACTTCTGACTTGTATTACCATTACGGAGGCTGCATGGCGTTCGGCAGTACCTTTTACTTGCAGATAAAAATCTCCATCTCCTCTTTCCCCAAAGCTTTTTAAAAGTAAAAAAGGGGATGAAAAAATATTAATTTTGGATTTGTCAATCAAAATCGCAGGCTTCAGCATACTCTGTTGCTTCATATGTTAGGACAGACCTACAACGCCCTGAAAAATGAGTACCTGCTAGGGACTAAGAGCTAGGAGGTTACAATTCCTAAGTGCTGAACGTGGCGTTGCCCTTAAAATGACAAAACCCCTCTGTACCTCGCAGGGTCTCCGCGACCTACTTCGCTCCAGAAGGATAACTGGAATGAACAAGAATCCTCTCCTCTTAACGCACCGCAGAGTTAAGTTTCTTGTATATTCAACGTCCTCCTACAAGCAGGACCAAAGCACAGAACAATTTTCACAAGCAGAGACTCAAAGAGACCAACGCGCTGGCTCCTGCGTTGCTCAGAAAATCATTTTGGATTTTATTCCGTCTCTGTTCGGGCTCTGGGGGACAGTTTATGTCAATCTTTTCTTCTTTTTTCAAAAGTATTGTAGGTTAAACTTTGGGCCTAACAACCTTGACAGCGTCCCTTTACATTTTTTAGACGAGCCATTGAGTAGCATTATGACAAATTAAGGGACCTGATGATATGTAACAAGAACATCTCCTCCAGTCAAAGGCTGTGGAAGAAATAAAAACCCTGAAAGAAATACTTCTGGCAAAAAAAAAAAAAGAAGAAACTTTTTCCTCTTCATTAGTATAAGGAATTGCAGATGGTGAAATACTTCAATTAACCATGAAGTAGGGTTTCCTCGTACAACGACTGTATTCACTTAAGACAGCATGTAGAAGACACAAA
Source organism: Anhinga rufa (assembly GCA_013400875.1). NCBI lineage: Eukaryota > Metazoa > Chordata > Aves > Suliformes > Anhingidae > Anhinga > Anhinga rufa. Next base: position 32,445 of record VZTV01106205.1, on the reverse strand, counting down.
CTCTTCTTTTGCTTGTGGGAATACATAGACAACATGTGAAAACCTTTGAAAATTATCTTATTTAGAAGCAAAGTTGCCTTTACATAGTATTTTCTGTACTTCTTTGCTATCATTCTTCATTACGGAAATAATATGTATGAAATCAACGTTTCTATCAGAGTCAACCTGTCTCTGCCTTTATCGGCCGAAAGCAACAGTCTGCTGGCTGTGATGCCAACTAGCTGGTGAAGAAGCTGTTGGGATATTTTGCAGGCGGAGAAGCAGCATAGTTCATTACTAACAGATTATTTATTATTAAAGAGTTCATCATTAGTAGATTATTTCCAAATACTTTTTAAGTGTCATCAGCTGTTCACTGGGAATAGCATTCTAGTAACATTCACAAAATAAAGAACAAACAGATGAACTATATTGACGTTTTTGTTACTAAAGGCAGCAGGTAATTATCGATATAGTTAAGAAAAAAGCCAAAACCCTACTTCCAATCTCCTCCACAGTTATTTTTTCATGTCTTAACAACTCTGAACACATCTTGTACTCTTTAGTTAGTAATAAACCAGAGTACTGCACTTAAAACCTTCGGTATGTATCATTTTGCAGAAACAGATCCTGATGTAGACCTGCTCTTAGGAGCTTCAGCCATAGCTCACAATCATGCCTGCCTCTAGAAAACAGTGGAAATCGGTAATTAGGCAAGCTAATTCTTACCCAAACCTTCGTCATCTTCAGAGTATGAACACCATCTCCCATAACAGTTCTAACGTTGTTTAGGATGACTGGTAAACAATACAACTTTACAGGTAAACACCCACTCTACTAGTCCACCATTGGACACAATTTTACTTTTTTTTTTTTAAGATCACAACCTAAGTCAAAGCCCAAGCCTTCTCTGTCACAGTGAAAAACCTCCCCATCATTCTAGTACATCCCACTCCTCCATGGGGCACTAACAGTCTGTTACCAAAGTTTATCTTCTCACTCTGCATCAGGGAACAAAACGTTATCTATAAGTAATGGTGATCTAATTATTAAAATGAATTTTGCATAGGCAAACTGGTATCTGACTGTATGCAGAGAGTCTGAGAGATGAAGAATACAGTTGACAAATCGCTAAAAATGAATCTATTTTCACATTCTCCTTAAAATCACTGTGGATCCTCATACCAGATTCTTTAAGTAATCTGGCGAGTATTAACTTACATTTTACCTTATTATTAAATACGTTAAGCACATATTAATCTATGATTTATTACAATTAGGTTTGTTCTAATTTAATTAAACACCGAGGCCTCTTAAGTATTCTGTGAAACTCAGGTACGTTGCCTGTCAAGTGGGGATTTTCTGAAAACAATTCTTCTGGAATCCTTGGTGGTATTTTAAAGATCTTGATTGTGGACTCTACCATTGACAAGCGCCTAGTTTTAGGAAGAAAATGTACATGTTTGTATTTACAGTATTTCAGTGGAATCTCTCATTTGAGGCTGCAGCTACTGAAATATTTTGTATTTAAACAGACTTGAACTCTCACAGCATCATTTCTAAGAAGTATATTCCCTTCAAAATATTGTTTTCCATCTCCATAATTACCGCTACTATTTTAAATATGGTTCCACAGGTGCCTATTTAATAAGTCAGTATGTAATTAACTGTATGGCCTGTTAAGAAGCCCTAAGTGCACAGATGAACAAGGAATGGGAGAAAATATATGTATCTTTGGGCTGAGCTACATCGTACAGAGAACTCCAGCAATCCCTTCTTGCAAAGAACTTTGAAAGGATACAGATGGGGTCAGAGAGAAAATGATAGTGGAAACAAAAGTGATGGAAATGGCCAAAAGAGCAAAGTGTCATGAATTTTCCTGCAGTATGCTGAGGCTCACAATCACAGAGGGGTTTGGGCTGGAAGGGACCTTCAGAGCCCATCCAGTCCAACCCCCTGCAGTGAGCAGGGACATCCCCAACCAGAGCAGGTTGCTCAGAGCCCCGTCCAGCCTGGCCTTGAGTGTTTCCAGGAATGGGGCATCGACCGCCTCTCTGGGCAACCTGGGCCAGGGTCTCACCACCCTCACTGTAAACAATTTCTTCCTTGTATCCAGTCTAAACCCACCCTCCTTTAGTTTAAACCCTTACCCCTTGTCCTGTCACTACAGGCTCTGGTAAAGTCTTTCTTTCTCTGTCTTTCTTATAAGCCCCCTTTATATATTGTTCATTTAGAGGAAAAAGGATATTAAATGAGCACCAGCACAAGGAAGATGAAACTTCTGCAGACACCATTCTGGATGTACATTCAGGCTGCACTAAGTTTGGACTGGTAAAACATATTTAGTACCTGCATGGAGGAGAAAGCTGAGGTTATCGCTACAGAGATCTACGAGGACGGCATTTCATTAGGGGCAGACAGTAAGGTACCCTGAGCTATAGGCCACAGGCCATATCCCTTGTGCGGCTGGACTGCATCACACACGATGCTGAAGTCAGAATATGAAAATCAGCATGTAAAACTTCCCAGCCCGTCTCACAGGTGATGGCTGATTCTCCCATTTGTGTACAATCATATTAGAAATACCCACCCGCATTTCTTTGCAACCGCAGACAATGCATGGCAAGAGTGCACTGTGAGCCCAAGGTAGCGAGTCACTGGCAATGGAAAATATATTTGATAACTTTGTATTCAAAATACTTTTTGTCATAGTTTGAAAGTCAGCGTATCCCTTAACCAAAGAAGATCCAAATAAAGAGTACCAAGAAAAAAAAGTTATCACTCAGTTAACACTACTGGCTGAGAGACATCTCCAGAGACTGCAGAAATATTCAAAAAAACATCAGTAACAAGCAGAAAGACGTGTATTAGTCACTGGGTAAGTATTGTATGATTCCCTTCACTATACCCACCTTTCTAAGCTCAGACTGCTGTGACTTTCATGTGATAAACAGCATGTCTCACCATAAAATTTGAATTGGTTTTAAAAAAAAAAAAGAAAAAAAAAAAGGAAAAGTTATTTATAACTGACCATTCACAGCCTGCTGACTGGCAGCCATCCAACCAAAAAGTAATTATGTGTGCGACAATGATGATATTAAGCCCAATGTAATAGGATTGCTTCCAATTTTAAGGTTAAGTAAATCATGAACTGTACTTTTATGTATAAATGTATTGGGTAAAGCATTCAAGTTGTCTGGAAATGGGCTAGATCACTTTGGTGTTTTGTTTACTACTACAAAGTATTACCTTGGCTGAAAAGCACTGGCATTTATGATAATCACAAACCAGTCACCATCACTAACCGTTTTCAAATGATGATTTAAAAAACTAAAATGTCGAGTTTTTTTCCTTGAAATACTAGCTTGCATGACAATTGCACACCGTGCACACAACCACTAAAGTCCCAAAAGGAGGAGCTTGGGAAAGGAGAAATAAAAGGCAGCCGAAACAATCTTCGAGGGAGCTGCCAGTTCCTTGTCAAATGAAGCAGAGTCAGAAATACTCCAGCCTAGTTTTGTAATTCATCACCACAAAGTGCAGCACTTCCTCCCCAGATTAAAAAGACAGATTCAAAGCGCTGGGGAAGGAGGCACAAAGGAAGTCAAAGTCAAGTCAATGCCACATCAGCTTGAAAACCCCAGTGAAGACGACGCACGTGTGGCAGTAGAAGCTGACAAGTGCCAAGCAACCTCTTCTTGGATGTACCTTGGAAACTGGAGCCTACCAGGTGAGAATCATATTGTATCAAACATTGTTTTAAAAAACCACACAGATATTTCCCACATTTCAGCATCCCATTCAAGTGGGAAATTTGCCATGACGTGTCTGAGCCTCACAGGAGTTGCTGATGTCACTGCATACCGTTAAGTATGTTATGAGATGCTTGCAAGGTATCTGCTACTAAGGAATCTGTTCCATGGCTGTCTCCTCCCAGCCCTTAGGTAAGTAATCCTTCAGGGAAAGCATATACTCCCATAGGTGGAGTTGCTGGCAGGCTCAAACAACCGAGTCCATCCCTCAAAGAAAGTCAGCAGAGCCAAAGAGGCAGAATTTCTCCCCCTTAAAAGTTTACCTTTCTAAGGCCTTTACCTTCCTGATGGCGACAAATATCAAAAATGAGGAGCTGACCATGGGCCTTCTGGTTTGTCACAACTTGAGCACTAAAGGCTTGGTTCAAAACCTCACCGAGCAAGAAGCACCGAAGTCCCCCCAGCCTGAAAAACTCGTGTCTCAGCACAGGCGGCAGAAGGCTGAAGAGCACACAGCAATCTTGGTACAGGGATCAGGCACAGACAGGTCAGCAAATGTACAGACTTGGAGAAGATTCTCTTCCAAAGAGAAGTGGGGGAAAAAAAAAAGCTCTTGTGGGCTGCCCAGAAGCAGTAAAATGTTACTACAAAATAAAACACATAAATCCCCCCAAACTAGGACATGGAATTTCAGACAATAGCTGAACCCAAAATCACTGGAAAAAACCACAACAGCTCTGTTTCAAAGAGCAAAACCCCCACCAAGACTGCCTACTTTTTTTTTTTTTCCCCTCTTAATTCTGGTTTGGCCCCTATATGGGAAGTGAGAACTCATCTTAAAGAACAGAAGAAATTAAAAAAAAAATTTAAGCTGCTTTTTAAGGGGTAGGATAGGCCAGCAGATTAGTTTTAGGAAAAAAAAACCCCACAATCCACTTAAAAGGAAAGCAGTAGAAGCAGGGCTGGGTCCATAAGGAAGGTTCCATAAGTTCGAGGAGCAGCTGAGCTTTTGTTCAGATTCCGCACTGTTTAAGCAACCCTACAAATTCTGTTGGACCTCGGAAGGAAGTAGTCCCATGAGGAAGGCATTTAGTGGCAGAAACGCATTCAGAAAAGGCTGAGAGCCTGCCATGTCTTTCTGCAGGACTGCTTTATTATTTCAGCCAGCAGTAGGCAGGTAGAGCAGAATTATACTGACAAGAGGAAATAAAAATATGGGGTGCTACCAGAGTATTTTGACTACGTCTTTTCACTGCCAGTCACAGCATATTCCATGCAGGGGAAGCATAAGCTCCTCATTTGACACATGGCTAAGACAAAGTTGTACTTCAGCCTACTATAAAGTCCTCCTCCCATCTCTTCAAACTACACCAAAATTTATATATTGTAGGATATTCAAATGTGAGAAACAACATTGGTGGTACTGGAGCAAGAAGCATTGCTTATGATTAAATATTTTCTTATACGGAGCTTCGAGTTCAATATGCATGCCTCTAATGATTTTCTTCTCCTTTTAGGAGGAATCTGAATTAAGAAAGAAGTGATGTTTTTATAGGCAAGAAATTAACAGAAGCCTAATCAGCCTCTGAGACAAGAGAATCTAAACTAAGGACGCAGCTACCGACCCTTTGCTTCTTTTAAAGCATGCAGATTTATCCTCATTACAGGATGAAAACAGCGCTCGCTCTGGTTGGTAACGTCATCTTCGTACCACTTGCAGATAAACCGAACGCTCGCTGGAACAGGTGCCAAAAAAGACATGTTCTCGCAGCCTGAAGGTTAAACTGGATTAATTTCGAAAACCTGAAAATTGATACGCTGCAATTTAACATGTGCTCAACATGTGTGCTCAGCAGCAACTGCAAATGAAATATCTTAAATATTATCAAACGTTACATCATTAAATATAAATTAGATGGAAACAGGGGAAAGCTAAAAATTGACTAGGAGTTCAGCTACTCTAAATGGCTAATACGTCCATTTTTCACCTGAAGCCCTCTCCAATACAGTTTTGCCATTAAGCAAAAACCTAAAGAAAGGTAATCAATTCCAACTAAAAAGCACTTCTCCCGGAATGACTGCACTTCAAACCCCTGGCTGGCTGCCAGCCCCCCCAGACAACAGCTATCAATGTTTCTGACTATCACAGGAGCACGAGGGGCCATGCATAATTGACTAGAAGATGGGCTAAAACTGTGCCCAATCAGTGTGTGATCAAAAACGCGTGGAATATTCAGCGCCACTTGATTACATGGAGGCACGTCCTTTCGCTCTCCTCATGAAATCTCTTCAAGGTCCAGAGTACTGTAATAAGATCATTACTGTCAAGCGGTACGAATCGCAGGCAATGAGTCTTGGGATAGGAAGTCATACTTCACAAGCTCCTTTGGTCTTTTTTTTTTTTCCTCTCCCTCTTTTTTTTTTTTGTATTTTACTGCGTGTTGAGGCAGCAAGGCGACGAGGTGACAGATAATGATCACATCACTGTGTGGCAACTAGAAAGGCACTTTTAAGAAAGAGCACAGAGAAATCAGCTTAAGAGAAACTCAAACATTTTTTTTTCGGCTTTTTTTTTTCCCCTCAAAAATTAAATAGAATTAAACTGTGCAGTATTCTCCTTTCATGAATTGTGATTTAATGTCATTGAATTTAATCATTTGATAGATTTTCATATTATACCAAAGCCTATTACCTCACAGACAAATGGCCAATTTTCTCCATCTCACGCTCACAAAAGAAACCTTTATTAATTTTTTCTTTCTTTTTTTTTTTTTTTAAGGGGGGAAGTGGTGGAAAATGTCAATGATGAGGCCTGTTCAAGTTTTCCTTTTACCTACTCCTTTCACTGGAGTTGCGCACTACGTATAATGCATAACATCTATCACAAGTAACCTATCTGTAAAGAGAAAGGTGGAGGGATTGAAAACAGAAGATTAAAGCACAGGGTATAAAACAAACATGCAGCAAAGCTCAGCACTGAAATCTCACCCACAGCACGTGTACCTGCAGTAGAGACTTCAGATGGAAAGGTACCAAGTATCTGCTCACTGAGTTTGACAGCTAATTTAAGGCAACTATTTGATTAAAACTTGGCAAAACAACGCAGGTTTGAAATGACTGACTGGTCAGGAGTTGGAAATAAAAAGAAGGTCTACATTATTGTTACGGGATTGCCTTGTAAACGCCCGACATCAAAACTGCAGTTGCTCCGGAGCTGCATTTTTCAAATGGAGAAGGCTACTATGATCGGACAACAGCCTGCTCCTTAAGGGGGAGGAAAAGTCAGCCTAGTTAAGAACACCCACCTACATCTATGGAAGATTAAATCCCATACCGTGGTTCCGCCCACGCGGCATTTCAGTGTCAAGAACCTCACCCTCTTCTCACACTAGTTGGTCACCCTCTCAAACACATACCGTTCAGAGACTCCTCCTCCTCAGGCCAAGATGAGGATGGCCAACTCCACACTTCACAGCGCGTCGTGCTGCGTTAACAGGCTCACGGGCTCTATCACCAGGCAAGAACCAGAGCTGCACAGCACTGGCCAACGCACATGATGCTGATATTGCGACTTGTGGTCCGGAAAAGGTTGAAACATCACGCCCAGTTCACCCCGACCTACCCTTTGAAAATCACCGCGTGACGACACTAACGTCCATTAGCATGCAGAAATAAGAAACAACACTTAAAACCATCCGTCTATCAATCTCAGCATCAATAGGTACCTTTGGAAGAAGCAAAATCACAAAGGGAAAATGAGGAGAGGAGAGGAGAATCACCAGCTCTTCAAGGAAAACAACATGAAATTGCTCAGGCTTCTGCACTTTGCCCACTTTTCTTAAAGAAAAATTCCCGGGAGAAATATATGCACATTCAACAGCTTATTTAGTAAAATTATTCATATGCACTGCCACCTTCCTCAGCTTTGGTTTGGACCTGCTTTACAAAAGGCGTCACAAACATTTTGACAAAGAACCTGAATGGGACGGTCAAGAATACTTCTTGATCTATAGGTTGTTATTAAATCCTAAAGTCTAAAAAAGCAGCAAAAAAAAAAAAAAATCCCCGTGGCATTAAAAGGGAGAGGAGGAAGCATTTGGCTGCAACTGCAAAAATGTGAAGAGTTTATCTATGTGCAGTAAAACTATCAAATCCCCCAAACCTGTAATGCCTACAAGGTACAAAAGCGAGCGTCTGACTCCCGATGCTGGGCAAATCCTGCGTATGCAGACTCGTCAATTGCAATCAGCTGGAAATATCATCTTCACTCTCACCTCCCTGTAAGCAGATGGCGTTAGGTACACCTAAATCCACAAACTTTATCAAATGAGACACATCTCTCTTGCTAGGTGCTGTGCCTGGAATAGCTTTATTTGGAGCACAGAGGGGAGACAACTGGCAAAGCTGTGCATCTGGGAAAGATCATCACTCGTTTCACCTGGATTTAAAGGCAGATGCGGTTTCACTGCCCACTGAGGTTCTTCAGACCTGGAGCAAGGAGGCTGCTTACACAAGGACTATTTTCCGACATTATGCTCAGATCAGTTCTTAGCCCTAAGAATTCACTGAGTAGCAGCATATACTTTTCAGGGCTTACCCATAATGACTAAAATGTAGGGTTCTGCAATAAAAAAAAAAGACTAACTCGTTATTTCTAGATTCTGTTCTGTGTGTACCTCCTGATTACAAGTTCTTTTTAGCATAATGCCAAGAGCATGCTTTATAACCCTAGGGTAGATCAGACCTATTGACGCATTTCCCCTTGAATCCCAGGTTTCAGCTATACACGGCAAACCTCCACAATCAGGCCATTGTCATTAATCTCACGTTCCATAATATGCAAAAATAAAAGCACGCCTATAATTAACTGGCATCCCATCAACCCTCCCCTCAAAGCTGCCCTTTGCCTCCTAAGGCAAACAGCAATTCAACAAGGCATGCCGTAGAGAGGCAGAGCGCATGAACCACCACGATAGGTTGGGCATGAGGTCCACCTAGCCTGCTGTGCTTTCGTCAGCAACTAGTGGGAGATGCCTACAGAAAGCAGAACAGCAACAGACAGAGCAACATGCACCCCGATACACCTTCCAGAAGAGTTCATGGTTTGGGGACTTCCTGGGAGAGGTTGCAATCTTTATTTTAAGAGACCTTAATGGCTTTTTCTTCTTCATATTTGCCTAGTCTAGTGGTTCTGTTTTAGGTGCTTAAGGTCTTCTGAAGGGAATCACTTAGGACTTCTACTCTTTAAAGGCAGCTTCTTCCCAATGTACCTGTCACTCTGTTCCAATAAGCTGACGAGCCCAAGTACATAGAAAGCTGAGAACAAGGCATCCTTGAAAAACTAATTCTTCCTTCTATGCCAAAATAGCCTGTTCATTTAAATTGCGACACCTTGACTCAAGAGTTCAGTTACGTGGTGAACAGAACTAGGTTATACTTAACACAATGACCTTATTTTAGTATTTTCTTCTACTATAACTTTATAATACATAATAATCTAATTTTATTTAAAAGATATTTTAATTTAGCTATATACATTCATAATGAAATTACATGGTCTTAGACTCTGGAAAAACTGGCAAGGAACTTTTTAAAGTAGATAATCTTACTTAAGTAACTAACCGGAACTAACTTCTCTAGCAGGATTAATTTTTTACAAGTACTTCTTGCTATCTTGTAAACATCGTCTTGTGAACATCAGGAACTTCTCTCATAATCAGGGTCCCTGTCTCAGGCTGACAGCATAGTTCTAAGGACACTAATTACCTGAAGCCCGTAAAGCGGTAAGGTGTCACTTGTTTTCACTCAATTATAAAGCTACTTAAAACATCTTCCTTTTCCAAAAAAATCAGGCCAAATCCCAGCGCAGCACTTGTACTAAGGACACACGGTGTACCCTTCTGCAGTCACAACGCAGCGCGCTTAATGTACTAAGAGTGGGACCACTTTTTAGAGAAATATAGGAAAAACCCCCAAGTGTTATCTTTCTCTAGCTCTCCAGATGCTCCAGTGTGTACAACCACCACCAATTCATCCTGGGACTCATCCTTTCCAGAATCCCCTTTCCTGCCGACCACCACTGCGACACTTTTCCTTTCAACCAGGTAGGCGGAACCTGCAGCCTCTTCCGACCCTGAGCTAACAGCGGTTTTAAAGAGAAGAAGGAATCTTTCAACTTGTTTAGCCTGCAATGAAGTAGGTTAAAACAATAGATGAGCTTCACCTCCCTTGTCTTTCACTCCTCAGCATCAACATAAATGCCTTTCAGCAGCAAACCTTTCATGTCAGATAGGCTGTGACGACTGAGGCTGAAGGTTTCCCAACAAGTGACCTTTATGCCTTGGTTGAAAGTAAGCCTCTGAAGATTCGGTCTAGATTTTATTAATTTCTGCCCTCCTGTTTCTCAGGTGTACAGCAATCGGCCAGTACTATATCTCCTGCGAAGCAGTGAATGAAGTTACTGATGATCAGTGGAATTACAACCAAAGAGTGTTTTGACACCGAGTAGGTGTCAACCTCCAAGACACTTGCAGTACGCTTAAATCAAAACAAGCATTTGGCATTACAGACAACAAATATGGTCACATACCACTGATTTTTTTTTTTTAAGTCTTCATGCAGACAGAAAAAAAAATACAGCTGCAGATATTTTGCTCACTGTTGTCTCATTTTTAATGCCAACTAAGATACGGGGTTATTTTTGTTGTCTTTTTTTTTTTTTTAAACTAAATTTTTACCTACAAAGCAGCTGGAGCAGAGAATAGCTGAATCAGGAAAGGTCTACAACTTTTCTGCAATAATCCACAAAATAAGGATGCATATGCTTATCAAACCACACTCCTAAGATCTTACTAAAACCGAGCTTGTTAAATGCTAGATTGATCGATGATCAGCAAAGCAGAACTTGGGTTTTTTGTGTGTGTGTGTCTGTGCGTGCGGTATGAAATTCAGCAAAATGCTATTTGCTGAAATTTCTGAAATGTTCAGTGCACAAGAGGACTACACAAATGACACTCTGATCAACAAATTGTACAAGAACAGAATTCAGCAGTAACCCTAAATGACTTACAAACCTATTTAAAACAAAAAATTCCCAGCTAACACCTTCCTAGTTATCTGCTTATAACGCAAACCCTTCCAGTTCCAAAGAAACGCTTCTTTTCTTCATTCAACACTGCAGTCAAAATGCCACTTTTTTATCAATCTCACTTTAAATACTGCAGAAAATTTTTTAGAACTATGGAACATTTACTTTCTAAAACTTCAGGCACTTAAAAGACCAGAAATAGAAACAAAACCCGCCCTCACTAAACTATCCATCACAAGATACATAGAAATACTAGCCAACAGGATGAAAAGACACTCCTCTTCTGTCTGACACGTGTCTGCATTTGGGTTTTTAATGTTTGTGTATATATATATATATATTTTTTTTTAGAGGGCAAAAAGCTTATTAAGATATGTCTTACAATTTTTATCATTGGGATGCTGCAACTGTCGCAATGCAAGCGGTGGCTGAGCATGCTACTGTGGGTCAGTGGGCTTCCCATGAGTTGTAAAGCAGTAACGTAAAGCCTGGGGATAAATCAGTAGGGGAAACCAGTTGTTCCTAAATTATTTCCATGCCCCCCCTTTTTTTTTTTCAGTTATAATTACCTGATTTATCCCCAAGACTTTGTGTTATTTCTTTAGCGCATGTGGGGAACCTCCTGCCCCAAGCTAGTGTGCTCAGCCCCAACGTGCATCATGGTGGTGGCGGCAGCAGCGTCCCAGCGCGGGCTATGCACACGGGTAGGGTGCTGGGATGGCTTTGCAGCCGGCATGGGGCTATATGGATGAACAGCTTCTAAAAGAGTTAGCTTAAATTAACTCCAATATGTCCACACATAGGCCACAGGAATATGATGAAAACTCTTCCCTAATGCCATCACTAATGCTTTTTCACATGTTCACCCATCTCACAGTATCAAAAAGCTGCCTTCTTACTGAAATAAAAACACTTTTCCAAGACTGCCTCTGTATCTACTCCTGCTACACAGTAGGTTGTAAAAATTGATAGTTGATTTATATGAACTAGGTAAAAGTAACTAGGATGACAAGATTACCAAGAATAACTTCTGTGGAGTTCCCTCATGGGCAACATCTGTTTGCCCGTACAGCCACAGCAGTATACTTAATTATCCTAAAATGGACTGGAAAGAGCTTTTCCTTGAAGAACTTTTGGTTTTGGTAGCTTAGTTCTGTGCATTACTTCAAGCAACACAATCCATACAGGGACCTTGATGTCTAATAGATTTGATTCCAAAGGTTACAAACTCTTTAATAGGTGAGTAGTTTTGCCCTTGCTGCAGCTGCAGGTCAAGATATTAGATTTCACATCTTCCTTGCAGAGAAAAGGGAGTGACGATGCTGTGACTTTTTGTGCTGCAAAGGTTTCTGAACACGCTGTCCTCTGACAATGTCAGAAGGTTCCTTCCAGACCATAAAAAGCCCCCCCAAAAATGATAAAAAGAGCACCAAGTAAAAATATATTCCTTCATCGTGGTGCTTAATTCAATGTATTATAAATAAGTACTGGCATTAACAATGTCAAGTCCATCTGTCAAACAAAGAATCTACTCTCCCCAAACACTACAGCTCATTGTTTGCATCTGTTTCATTGAACAGGTCTCAGATGTATTTCCACTAAATTTCCAAAATACCCAATTAACTTTCTGTTTTTTTAAATACACGGTTAGAGACATTTCCTTTTTTTTTGGTTTTTTAGTTCAGTCTGGCCGCAGCATACTTACTGAAAGTATGCACCTATGGAAATATATGTTAAAACTGTCTGGAGAAGACTATGCACAGAGCCATGTACAGAGCCAAGCATGTTTAAATCATTTCAGCACATAATGCAGGTAAATCATGGGGACGCTCATGTAAGCTTAGGGTGAGAAGCTGCAGGTAAAAGGCACACAGTTTTTTTCGTGCATCATATACTGCATTTCAGTTAACAGCTGTGTCGCTTCCAATTTACACAAAATACCAGATTTTCAGGTGTTATACAGATTCCAGAGACCGATGCCAAGAACTGCATTTCCCTAATTCGCTTTGTCATTCTCGTTTCAGGATGGCTGAAAGGGGCTAAGAAGTCTTGGGAATAAACTGGCACCTCCCTTGGCTTTTTGCACCTCGTCCCACCCTGCTGGACTCAAGTCCCCACGCAGATGAGAAACCAGATGAAAGCAGTGAAATCTTTGCTTGTTGCTAGAAGTACAAATAAGAACTTTGACTAAACCCTGGTTTTCCATCCACAGAAAACAAATGAACATATTTTCATTTCAAACTTAACTATAGCTCATCTTCAATGCTCCCTAAGATTCGGAACAGAAGAATGACTTCAGCGTTATAAAACATGCATGTGAAGAACACAAGCTTTTGAGATACCTTTACCACCCCAGGAAAATAATAAAAATACAATTTATTGGTAAACTAGGGTTCATCCTTAGCTACAAGCCAGAAAAGTGTACACTTAGAGTCGGGGGCTAGACTGTACAGATCAGAAAAGCACAGGGAAAAGCAGTTACTTTACAAGGGGCAGAGAACAAGTATCTTTGCGTTAAGAAAACAGTTCTAAAAATAAACATAAAAGGTCCTTCCTCATCCTTCAAAAGTTCTGGAGAAACCAGTGATGACAAAGAATGTGGAACATGGATTTACAGAGAAAAGAGTTTGGAAAGTCTACCCAGTTGCTAATCACATTTACTACTCTATCATCCACTCCTGTGTCTCAGCTCCGTCTGCGTGAATGGGAACAGAGTTATACTTGTTTTGCCTATGCTGTCGAGAGAGAAGATGAATTACCAGGGCTCTGCCTGCAGCTGCCTTGCATCTCCCGGACCGAAGGAGCGGATTCACCCATCTACCTGGATGCAGTCAGGCCAGCCCTACAGCAGGCAGCAACGTTGGTCCCGTTGGCTCTTAGTCGCTGAAACACTGGCAGAGCACAGATGATCTAGATTTGATGCTGAAAGACGGCCATATCCTGGGCTTTCTATAGCTCCTGAAATCTCAGAGATGTATTGAGGGCAGGCAGGTTCAAGCTGGCATAGCCATGAAGTTTTAAAACTGTCTAAGAAGAGTAAGAAAAATAAACACTGGGAAAGGTCTTTCTGTGAAGAGTATTTCCAAGAAAGCTTTTTAATTTTTCTACTTGTTTTCAAGCTGAAAAACCCTCCTATTATCACTAGCTGTTCCACTAACTGCAGCAGCACAAGGGTACCAAAACAGCCTGGGCTCTGAGCAGCTATTCCTCTTTGAAACACGGCATCGTATAATCCTGCTCTGAGCAAGTTTAGACGGCATGGTGGGAAAACCACTGCTGGTTGCTGGCACCTTGCCTAATGTAAGCATTCCTGCTGTTACCCTCAAAAACACTGAGAAATTTTTTCAGTGACAAGTTCTGTATAGAGAACTAAAAAACTTCTCTCTGGGTTTCATTGCACTGGAAAAATTTCACAAGAATCTGATTTTCCAAAATAGGAACGGAATTTTAATTTTCATCCAACTGCAGCACAGTTGCTTTAGTATTTTTGGTGCTGCAACCATTATCTCAGAAAACCCGTAGAAAGATACACCAAGATGAAAGAATCAATCCCAGAAAGAGAGGGCTGTGCATGTGCAGATAGTGTGGAGAAAAAAGAATCAGCATGACCTTTATGGAAGGGCATAAGAGATGAGCATCAGTCCTTGGAATTAGTGAATCACCCTGGGCTCACCAGTGTCCATCATCGTGATATCTGAATACTTGGGCAGAGGTCAATGATCAAAGCAGGCACGTTCAAGGAGAAAAAAAAAAGACCGCAAAGTGCAGTAAAAATGCTAGAGTTTGCTGAAGACCAGATTTAAACCTCATTGAGCACCTAAGCTTTGATACAGACAAAATGAAGCAACCTAGAATTTCTGTTTGAAAGCTGACACTTGAAACATCCCCGGACCCAAAGGAAGGCCACATAAAATCTAGAATTACCCAAATCGTTTAACTCTGATCCATTGTAACTGTCTGAGAATAGCTACTGCAGGAGGACCCTCCTCCTCCTTTTCACAGTGAGCTCAGGATTTCTAGAAGGAAGGAAGATATGGCTCTCCCACGATTATCACCACAGTCTTCTGTACCTCATTTTCCATAAGTCGCCTGCTGTATCTCAAACACTCGATCAAAGTTGCCGAGGCAAAGCATGCATCTCTCAGAACATCTTTCTTTTACTGTTTAATTTGGATTTGTGGTCTTCAAAACTGTAGTAACCCAGATGAACACCTCTGAGGGTTTAAATCTACGCTTACTCCAAGTGTGCAGGAAGAAAAATAGAAAAGGATATCTTTTAGGTCACTGGACAGATTTGGAGCTGAGTGTTGGAGAACAGGGAGAAAAAGCCAAATTACTGAAAACTGCTTTGAATCACAAGGCAGACTTGAAAGTGCTACATCCTACAACACGGAGAAAAACCCGTAACAGCCCAAAGCATCTCAGACTCACACCCCACCAGCACCAGACTAGCTTGTGACAGAGGCTGGCCTAGGACCGGAGTTATTCCCATCATTCAGCGTCACAGCAAGCTCAGAAAGATGAACACTACCTGTCTGGTCAACCATAAAGCATACCAAACGTAACATTTGGCTTGCACCAACACGAGTACCAGAAAATACAGACAAAGGTTGCAAGTGGCCATATGCCAGGATTTCGAAAAAGCAACCTCCACCCTTTGTTAGTCTTTCTAGAAAGTACTTCATGGGAATCTACAATCATTGCTACTTTTTCTGAGATGCCCTTCTTCTAAAAGGACAGGGAACTTGAGCACGCTTCAATGCTTTCTCCTTCAGCTACCAGTGACGGACGAGGCTGACTGTCCTAACTGTCAGGCACCTCCTCCCGACCTTGCTAAGGATTCAGGGCCAGTAAGATCAGTTATCTGCTGAAGGATGCCCACAGTTCCTCTCACACGTGGCAAGAACACTGTGTGGAAAGTTGTGATTCTGT
Organism: Anhinga rufa; assembly: GCA_013400875.1. NCBI lineage: Eukaryota > Metazoa > Chordata > Aves > Suliformes > Anhingidae > Anhinga > Anhinga rufa. The sequence goes on along the minus strand of VZTV01106205.1, from coordinate 16,695 downwards.
TCTTGTGGCCAACTGCTGTTTTTCACTGGGTTGTGCTTTGGAAGAGATGCTATAAAAAATGATTTAACAAGCACTGTGGCCCACCCAGGACAGACAATTGTGAGCCCCAAGCCAGAAAAGAGTGCCCATCTCAGAAGACCCGTAAGAAGAGGCAAGTCAAAGAAAGCTGATGGGCTAATGTAGAGAATCAAAGACTGTAAAGGCAGACATCGCCACTCACTGCTACTTTTAAGGCTTCTTGTATATCACTTGGTGCTGCTTGCCAGCCAGTTCTCGCCCTTCTGGAAGCGTATTTATCTCATTTATATGAAAAGGGACAGTTTTGTAAAGCTATTGCAAAAGGATATCAGACTAGCATGTTACGGTGCTGGCAGACAAGGAGAAGAGCAAGAGAAAACAGAGAAGGATGAAGGAGCGCGCACTCCCCACTCCAATCAGAACAGGGATTTCAGGGGCAAGATGCACAACTGCAAATCCCCCATTGCTCGCTGCGGGTCAGAAGCGTGCGCCAGCAGACCGGGACCACACAGGCTCCAGCTCCAGTGACTTGTGAAAATAATCTCCCCAGGAGAAAGAAAACATACATGTATTAACTACTTAGAGATTTTTCAAAGACTCTTGATATCCAGCTGGTCTCAATTCATATTGACTTCAACAAAATAGTCTTGGACCAATGGTGAGCACTCTGAAAAAGCCCCTCTCTAACTTGCCATTGAGGTATGAAAATAAGTGGTGTAAAAGAGATTGTTAAAAAAAAGAGACGACAAATTAAAAATGAAAGGTTAAAATAAAATTTGGCTTCAGGCCATGAACTAGGAGGAAACTAACAGTAAAGACAGTTAAATGACTGGAAAGAAAACACAACAGGAACTATTATGAAAAAAAGATGATGGCTTTTAAAAAAGGATTTGTATAGATAGCTGGGGAAATAAATTCTGTATGTGATCGAAGAGCAATTGAGAAATTAAATAAATGGAAAATAAGGATGACTAAGTAGTAGTTAACATGCCCCTTCTCAGTTGTATACTATTATCACATCTATTTTTAATGTCTCTTCAGCTGTCCGCAATTGTCATCCCTTTTTTCAGAACTTGTTCCAATGCTCTTTGATACTGAATTAGCTGTTTTTTACTCTCCGATGCTTACAACCGCATCTTTTTCTTACTCAACACTCCCCCTTTCCGACAACGTTATTCCATTGTCTCCGTTTTTCATCTCTCCTTATATGTTGACTCCCCAGTTTCTGAGCTTTCCAACTACCCTTGTTCATCTTTTTTCTGGAGCTCTTTTGGTTGAATCCTAGCATGTTTCTTTTCTTCTTTTCTAAAGATACAAGCATGTTTTATATCATATCTGGCTACTGTACACATTGTTACTCCTTCAGAAGGGCATTGAACAGCTATAGCAGTGTTCGTGTTGGAAATAGTAAGCTAAACTAAGGGAAAAAAGAAGTTCTTTTTGGCTTTTGCTTTCTGGTTCTTAAAAAAGAACCCAAACATTTAAACTCTCCCCTTTTCCTTTTTATCCTCAAATAACGCAATCTTTCCATGAAAAACTGAATATTCAAACAATAACAGGCATGAGAAGCATTTGCAATTCTAGAGCTCAGGATGTGTCTAAGCAGAACAGATAATATGAGATTTAATAATACTGAAAAAGTACACAAGTTCTAACATGAGGTATGGGCTACTGAGTGAACCTGTCTTTTCCTTTCTTTTTGACCTTACAAGTATGCCTGTACCTTACCTTTACGGGTAATGATGCTCCATATTAACTTGGGACACTTTTTTGTTTATTAAAAAAATCGGTTCCAAACATGTTTCAGACAGTCAAATTCACCACTGCGTGTTGCCTCGGATCATTCAGCTTCATCATTAAAAGATGATTTAAAAAATTTCTCTACTTCAGTACAATTCTCTTTACCTTTTGTATGCAAAGCCAATGGCGCAGTTGAGTTGTACTTAACAATGGTCTTTGGAATGATATTTTCAAAATTCAGGCTTCCACCATTGAGTAAGCTTACCTTCAGCTGTGCCCGAGATACCATCAGCTTTGAAATTGCTTGTGCTTTTCTTCCTGCGGTGTTTCTTTCTGTTGGCATGAGGTGAAGGAGGTGGATCGAGTTTGGGACTCGTCGTACTGGATATACTTGGGCTTGAACACACAGAATCTCCTAACCCGGTATCTGCATTTTGGGGAAAAAAAAACAGAAGGAAAAATAAAAATAGTGCATAATTTAAATTAACAATTGCTAGAATCCGTGATATAACCCCTTGCTGTCTGTAGCAGCTAACTTCTTGAGCTCATTGACTTCCAAAGGCTACAGGAGAGCCTCCTAACAATATCCATTACTTTTTCAAAAAGGTACAAAATAGCAACTTGGCTGAAGTTCTGATTCAAGTCCTATTAAATCAACAGGGCTCTGCATCAATTTTAGAAGCAGGCCAGCTGGAATGCACAAAACCCAATGGGAAATCACTTTATCACTTCCAATTGCTCTTTCTTACAAATCTTACTGATCCTCAAATTAACTCATGTAACACTAGGACATTTTAATACATAATGGAACAGAGATCCCCCAACATCGTCTGAAGGCTATCTGCTTTCATTAATATTAGAGATAGGCACACACACAGAAAAGGTGGTAATGGCAATAAAGGTGGGAAAACAAGATATGCCTGCCTGGTACAATTAATATCGTGTGATAATGGGTCACTCAGTATCTGCTCCCAGTGAAAAAAAATAAACCCATGTTCATCATGTTTAGTTTCCCACTGTATTTCCCACTATGTAGCATAACATACAACAATTTTAAGAGCTAATGAGAGTAATTTTGTCCCCTCTCCCACCAATTAGCTTGCCCAACAAAATCAAAATTAAAGGTTGATGACGCCCCTCTCTCATAAGGGGAGACCCCCAGTCTCCTCCCTAGTCCATGTAACGTGGTCCATGTTACCATGTCCTGGTAATACATGAACGCCTTCCCTTTGAGTAGTTCTTCTCTTTCTCAGTCAAGAAACGCCTAACAGCGCTATTTAACAAACGTTTAGGAAATGAAGACGTACTTGAAATGTCACTCTCCATCTGGGTCCTTTCGCACAGCAAATACTTGAGTAACCTTAATCCAGTATTTTCCCCCAAGGTTGGCAATATGGTTTTAGTTTAATTGCAACCAAACTTTTGGCTATGATTAGTGCTAAATGCACTTCTATTTTGTTGGTTTGGTTTTGGTTTTAATTGTAAAATTTAACGTAACATCCTATACTTTACTTAGTGCTTGCTTTGTTTACAGTGAAGCTGTTCCCAGAACCTGGGTTAGATACCATACTGCACCTAAGTGCAATACCAGAATTGCACTTCGGAAAGTGAATTCATATGTTAGAAAAATATCAAGCCAAAGACTATTTAAAAGGTAACTTTTGATTTTCTGAGTAGTTAAATCCCCATACAACTGCCTATTTGACAAATAAACACTTTTTTTTTTTTCCTAATAAAGTTTACTTACTAATTACCTGCTAAGCACAGTTGTGCTGCGAGTTATTAATGGGAGATAAATTATGTAGCTAATTGCCTGGCAATAAAGACCAAATCAAACATAAGCTTTATATTAAAGATTTTTGTTCTTTTCCCTATGTCCACTATTTTGAAACCAATCAAGTATTTACCACAAAAGGAATCATGGGAATGTATTTACTGTATATCTGTACATGAGATTTTAAGTATTTGACCCAGAAATGCTCAAAACAGCTATCCCGGCAAGGGTTTGCTGTCCCTCCAGGTGAAGAGGAAGGCAAACCCTGGTGAGAATCCATGCTAGCGTTCAGCATGTCCTTGGCAAAGGGGACACGATACCTTTGGCTCCTTGACGCTGAAAGAAAAGACGACGCAAAAGAGGATGCCAGCAGTACAAAGGCATGACCACGCATGCAAGCTGGTTACTGCTATTCCTAAATATTGACCTGCAGTTTGAGACTTGAGAAGGTTTTATATGTTGGGTACTTAAAAAGAAGAAAAAAACACCACGCAAAAAACCCCCTCCCTTGCAGGAACGACGTGAGAATTGCTGTGTTGAGACAGGCCAGCCACAGAGCCAGGCACTACGAGGAAGGGGCCCAGCTGTGGTGGCGAGTTCTGCCACGAGGCCCCAAAAATGCATCTCGTGGATTTTCGTTTGCTTGCTAAAACCCAGAAAATTCATCAATATAATGGAAAAATCCCAGAGAGCACACCTGCCAGGATGGCTTGCTTATATCAAACACAATTTCTCAAAACATTTCACTTTTTTCCCTCAGAAAACATGAGGCATGTGGCACATGGACAGGCCTAACTCTCAGCTTTCACTTTAAAAAGAGTTAAAGAGTTGTCCCATTTTAGTCAAGGGAAGGAAAAAAAAAAATCCAGGAAAAGACTACTCTACCACCCTCTCCCATGCCTTTCAAAAAGCTTGTTTCCAAATATTCGCGATGCTGAGACGCGTGCCGAAGCACTCTGGTCCCCAAGGCAGGTGCTGCATTCATCGCCGCGTGCGACTCCAGCATCAACCACGATGCCCCGGACCCGTAAAATGGTGAAGAAACCGTACCCTGATGTAAAACCACAGGATATATTTTTCAGCAGGGTCCTTGTTAAAAAAAGTATTAAATGCAGGTCTGTACGCTTACTGCAGCTTAGCCTAATTTCTAGGCTATAAATTGCACCAACAAAACCTGCTCGTGAGCTCTGAAAAATGAGGATACGTATATATATATACACAGTCCGACTACTCATGTCAGAGAGCTGAAGAATTAACCTCCTATGGTAAATCCTCGTGATCCGCAGCCCTTTCCAGGTAATAACCTGCCGTCCTTGGGTCAAACGGCTCTGAAGCAAAGAGCCCAAAGCTTTCCCTCCCCCTCAACCAGAAAAGGAACGCGAGTCGCTCGTAAACGGGTGCCGAGCTGATATTGTTGGTGTATTAATGCCTCATATTCCCGGTTTCGGAGACCACCCTTTGAAGATGGAAGTTATTTAACATTCTCCCAGTTTAAAATATGAGCAATCAAAAGGCGCTAGGCTTACACGCTGTGCTTTCCCATTTCCCACTACTTCTCTTGCCTGACAAGGTATTCTTCAAATTGAAAAGAGGGCTCCTGAAAGCCCGGCTTCGGAAAACTGTAAATGAGTTCAGGCTTCAGCCCGCTGAATGCAATTTCATACTCCTGACTGAATACAAATAATGCATTTTATTTTGTATCAATTACCACGCCTGAGAACAGACGACCACTGCCGGCACTATTAAATATTTTAAAAAAAAAAAAAAAAAAAAAGGCAAGGCAAAAGGCACGCCAAATTAAAAAAGCAAGCGCCTCATTACTCCACATCTAAACCAGCTTTGACAGAGGCACTGGAACTCATAAGACGCGTTTCACTGGGTTGGGATGGGCTGTTTTGCAGCCATCCCGCGCGTTCAATGTCAGCCATTAGTTCTTCCCAATCGGGCATCAATGTTCAACGCACACCCGAAAAAATATATAATACTAGTAATAATAATAACAATCTGCAGCCTCTCCGAGCTTCAATACTTGAAGTATGAGTCAAAGAAGCAGTTTCACTTTTCACTCGGGAAGCTGACAAGCATGACTAGAGGGGGAATAAAATAACATTCAGTTCGCATAAATATCAAGCGGGCTGCTTGAGACTGATGGGCCAGGAATGTATTCTTAGCCATCATTCTGGCAGACAGGCCCAAGGACACTCATAACTTATTTTACAATCATTTAGTTTCAGCTCAAGTGGAAAACGTGACAACTTATCTCTGCTGACAAGATGCCATATCGAACCTTACAATTAACTCTCCCACGATTATCTGCCCAGCCCATCATTAGCTTTGCAGTTTTTGATGGACTGTACGGGCAGCTTTCCTTGATGATGGTCATCATTTGCAGGGTGTATATCTATATTATACAACATTAAGGACAAAACTCTCCCCTTGCCACGTAGCTGGGTTGTCCGCACCAGCACATCCTCTGCTCTGCAACCGCTGGGCCACGTTTGTAAATGACGTGCAGCAACACGCTGCTGAAAAATGCCTTCTCCTCCACAACGGAGCATCACCGGGCTCCAGCCTATGCCTGCTGCTGACTGCAACCTACAGAAGTGAGCTATGAACGCCCGTGCCCTCTCCAAGCAAAGGGCCATCTTTCCTCCCTGCCCTCTCTCCCCAGAGCAATTATTAACTCCTCTCAGCTGGAAGTGAGAGCTGACACCAGCCGTGTCCTTGTGGTTTACCTCCGCACGCTCACGACGCGTTAAGGAGGATGCTATGGATTTCACGCGCGTGTTCGGTGACTTTCCGTACCGTTTCTCATTGAAAGGTGAGTTTCTAGCTTTGCAGGGTTGTGAAATAACACCAAGTGTATAGCAAGGGATAAGAAAGCTTCTGTGCAAACCAGCATGACAAAGTATAGGCACTCGTTCCAGAAAAAGTAGTAAAATAGTCAATTCAGAGTATATAGAGGGTAAATTTACATCTGTGCAAGTTATTTGAGGCTATTTAGAAGTATGCAGTAGCTCACTCCACGCCCGGGAGCAACATGTGACACTTGGTAACCAAGCCCCTTAAGTTATCAAGGGACGGGATATTAAAAAACCCAATCACTCTGCTGTCAGAGCAGCGACTTTTCTCTACAGGTGCATGACACATGGGATAAGACAAAGATTCTGCTTGTTCAAGTCCGACCCCGCTTTTATTCCACAAAGCAAATCCCAAGCCTGCCTCTCCCCTAGATGCATTTTGTAATTATGGTCATCAGAAAACTCCATTCAATTACGGCAAATTCTGGAAGGAGAAATGAGAGGTGGAAGGGAAGAAGTATGTTGTCTACAACTACAACCCAGAATTATGAGACGGAACATTACACGAAATAAGAAACCAACCAATCCTTCTCAGAAGAGTCTCAAGGGCTGTGCTGTTGTACTGCACTTTATTTGCTGTTTGGAACACATTTGAAATCCTCTCGCAGTATTACACGACGTTTGTAAAAGGTAACATTCTGCACAAGTCCCACTCCTTATCTCTTCTTAGTTTTATTATTTGTAAGCTGCACAAACGATCGCAAAGACAACTCCATTTGCGCCCTCTAAGGACATAGCGAGAGCCCTCCTGGATTTGAAAAGGGCAAGAAATCCAGTTCAAACCCAGTCTGTGCTTCCTCAGTGCCCCTATCTCAGGACACGACCGACTTGTACCCCGAACTCCCAGCCATCTGCTCGGAGCGTGCCTGGGATTTGGACTGAAGCCATTCCTCCTTCACCGCTTGCAGCGCCCGCACAGCAGAGCTGCAGCGGATACCAACGCAGGAATCAAGGAGGCCAAGGAAATGAGGGACAACAGGCAGGTATGAGTGCCCCAGGCCAGGGTAAAAAGGCTGGGGGTGCAAAAAGCATGAGGAAAAGAGGCAACATATACCATATGGGAATGGCACAGCACAAAGGCTGAGGCAGAAAAACTGAGAGCAGAGCTGCCTTTGGCCCCTGGTTCCTATTCTCTCTCATACACACACAACCCTCTCTCCTGTGTAACCATCTGCAGCGGAAACAAGGATATTCTGACCCCTTCTATCTTTGTGTCTTTTGATTTATTTCATATTTTTGTCAAATCACCTATTTACAAAAACTTGAAACAAACTCAACAGGTGACACTATTCTCCACAGACCAAAGTCGAGCTTGATCTGGTTTACATTTTTCTTGCATCTTCTTGTTAAAATTTTCCAACAGGCTTTCAAAGTGAAATTAGACTTTTTTGTCAAGCCCAGCTCCCCAATGCGGCCTTATTCTCAAGTGGCTGGAGATTGATTAATTTGGGTTTTTGATTTGTTGAAGTGACAAGAAGTCAGACGTTACAAAAGCAGGACCGGTGAATGGGATCAATTAAAGAGCAGAAGCAGCAACACAATTAATAGCACCAGGTTCAAGGGGAAAAAGAAAGTGCTGATGACGAAAACAACAGCAACAGCTCTGACTGCAGCAGGAATCTTTGCCACGACCCAAGGAAGGCTGAATCCAAAGAGGGCATTTCAGAACTTTTACTATGCCATTAGTGTTGAAATGAAATAAGGCAAAGATGTCGGTAGCTGGTGGACTGAATAATAAAAAAATAGCTGGACACTTTCATCTTCTACACATGTGTTTTAAATAGAGGCGAAAAAAGCAATCCTTTTATTTAAACAGGGGAAGCAATAGACTAAAACCATCTGTAGTTGTATTTCAGACCCATTTCCCCGAGCTGAGATTTTTCTGGCTGTGAAATCCAATGCTCTACAGCTTCCCTTTACAGCTATTACCATAAATGTTCTATCAAGTTCTTTATATTCCTCCTCTGCCTCAAACTGAAGTTAAAGGGATGCTGCAATTGCACAATGACTGCAGAAGGCTGGAGTCAGGCACGGATGTACAGGACTGACATTAAAATCCTGTCAAAACTGCAGCTTGGCAGAAGTCTGCGGATGATAATAAACACTTGTGAGTGGAGGAGAAGGGGTGGCACGAGATTACAGCCTACAGGAAAAAAAAAAGGCAAATATTTTTAAAGTACACAGAGCTCATACCTTCGGTAGGAATTAGGCGCATTCGGTCATCGTTTAGCTGAATTCAACTTGGACACTCAAGCTATCGAGGGCTTAAATTAACCTGCTGCACTGAATGAAATTAAAAGGAAGCTCTGAGCAGAACTGGGGGATGGAGATGAAAGAGCCTCAGGAGTATTCTCTTTCCACGGCGTCTACCATTTTTCCAGCCTTGTGCCTAGAGCCTGTAAATCACAAAGCTATCCTGTCATGTACAGAAAGCCCTACTGAATGCCCAAGTTACTGCCTCCTTCCCTCTAACAGCAATTTCAATTAAATAAGAAAAACAAAGCTTCCTTGTTGGGGGAAAAAAAAAAAAAAAAGGATCTCCCTACTTTTGGAGGGTTTTTGATAGGTGGTAGCACACCTCAAGCAAAGCGGACCTGAAGGCATGTTTGGCGTGGCAGGATCATTTCCACTCAGCAGCCTAATAAGGCACTTTGTGACAAGCGAGGGACATCATCCACAGACCTGTGAGAGAGTCAGTCTCGTGACAGTAAGGCACAGATACGGGAAGGACTGGCTTCAATAATTTCAGAGATGGTAACTCTTTTTACTCTTTGTAACTCTTGTTACAATCTCCCTTATCGAAAGGAAAGACAAACTTACCTCTAGCTCATTTCCTACTATCACGCAACGTCTGGCATAAAGGAAGCATGAAAGCAAAAACGCAATATAGAGTTTAAAAAAAACCCGCACAAAAGTACATTGCTCACTACCTTTTCCCTCCTAAGGAGCAACGTATGGCAGTGCTAGCAACACACCATCCTGCTCCCTAGAAACAGAAGTATTGCTAGCAAGAAAAGAAGCAACCGTGTCCTGTTAAGTCCTTTTCAAAGCCATCTTGCAAAGTAAGCTCCTTGTATCACAGAAGGGATTTACCGTCTGACACAAGGAGAGGAATCATCTATTCCTAAGCGACCCTCCTGTGTTGCCAATAAGGTGACAAGCATCAGCAATGAAGACTAACTGTATTTTAGAGGACCAGCGAGTGTCAGAACATGAACTGGGAACGAGACGCTAATCTTTCCTCTGCACATCTTGCCTAAAGCAGGTTTAGGTCAGGGGCAGAGATATTACAAACTACTCCCCGAGTTAACACAGTTTGCTAATTTATCTTCTTCCGCATTACACAGATGCATCTTTGAGTTTGCCTCCTTTGTACCGCATGCTGAATATGCCCCGTGGAAAGATCAAGCATGACAAGTTGTTTGAATACGTAAGGACAACAAGCCTGAAAGAGATGCAAGCCTTAGATGTTGCAGGATGCCACCACATCCCAAGGCAAACCGCCTTCATGGCTCCTGCTGCACAGATCTCCTGCCTAGATGTATAAGGGATGTCTCTAATTCTTCTGGCACAACGTTTTCACTAGGCAGCATCAGACATGTTGAGAAGATGTGATTCTTACACGGTGTCACCCTGAATTGCTACAAGCTGGGTGTACGATGCTATGGGCATTGCTTCTCCTGGCCATCAACTGTATACAAAACAGAGGGGTGAGGAATATTACCAAATGCTGCTAGTTATGGGGATTCGTTTCAGGTAACTAGTTCTTAGCCACCCCATGAGGGAGAAAGAAGATGGATGGTCCTGAAGACAAACTGTATGGCTGTGGAATGGTTTCAGGGTAGCACCTTCTGGTTCGATTCCACGTCATGTGTTGGTTAGTCTATCTGCCACTTTTGAAGCCAGGTAGATAATCAGACACCTCAAGAATAGTTACCAACTGCGGCATGCTGGACCTAGCAAACCCATGAAGACCATCTCAAGTAACGGTGATCTGCAGAAGAATGAACACTTGGAGCACCACTAAAAGAATACCTCTTGGATGAACAAGCTACACCATGATCAAGTATAAATAACGTTGTGCGACAAATACTATTTTATATCCTTAGTCAAAATGATATGCATAATAAATTCACCTCAATTATACAGAGAGGGTGAGAGCTCCGCTCTGATCTAACAATCACCATTGTCTTCTAATTGCAAAAAAGCCTCATTTAACAGTATTTTGCTTTGAAAGAGAGCCTTCAGGTCTCAAGGCACTTGGGAAATAATGAACCTATGCCTTACTGAATCACTTCCTAGTAAAATATTTACCTTGTATTTCAAGATAGGCAAAATAAGATGGAAAAGAAGAAGTGACTCTCTTCAAAGAAATCCTCAGTCAGAAAAAGAGCCACGGCTCTTGTCTCTCTACTCTTGTACTTCAACCTTCAGTCTGTACAACATATGGATAACTTCAAGCATCAAACCAACCCACTGGTAACTGAGAAGAGGTTAGGAAACTCTCCACTGTCAGTCCACAGGGCTTTGGTGACAAGCCCTAATATCATTGTTTTGGAAAAAACTCGAGAGACTTTCACTATTAACAGTTTCCAATTGAAGCTGAATAACTGCTGTATAGCAAACAGGCAGTTACCTGCATCATGCCAGGTAGGAAAAGACTAAGGCTTTCCTGGTAATGTGTGCCACAAGCACCAGTGTCAGAAAGGAAAAGAAATAATGGAAGCAACACCAAGGATACTCTTAATCAAGGGCAAAATCAAACGTTTTCCTACTGCAGAAACCTATAGCTGAAAGGTAAAGCTCTTACATAAAGCTATGTCTTTGCTACCTTTTATAGGTGTCAGATGACATAACTCTCATAGACAAACTCTTTTTTATTTTTAAATTTAATCAAGCAGTCTTTCTAGCTCTTACCAGCTCTTCTGAGGGTTTAGATAACCAAAGTCAGGGCCCTTCTTTTGCTCTCACAAAATCCATGCATCAGAAAAGCCACTCGCCTAGAGCGACTTGTAAACCGGATACTCCTCATCAACCTGGACCGTGGGTGGCACACGCGAGCGCTGAATTAAGGGATGATATCAGCTGTAACAAACGAAGGGCCCAGACACTTGAAAGGAGATGCTCTTCCACCTGCAGGAAGGCCAGGTCTCTGCGCTTCAGCTGTCCCCCAACAATCAGCAGGTTGTGAAGGAGTTGCATATCGGATTTAACACAGAGGCTTCTTTCACTCCTTGAACTGTATATGCTGTGAAGAAGCTTTGAAGTGTTGGATTCCATAGGTAACGTATACACAACATTGCCGCACCCCACGCTCTGTGATCTGCACTGGAAAGAAACCGAGCCTACAAACAGACATACTTGATGAGACAACTGCTCTCACGTTAACTGGAACAGAAACTTCATTAAGCCGGAGAAGAGATAAAAGCCGTTTCTTGCACACACTTCATCCAGATCCTGGCAAAACAAAGCAGCGTGCTTCTGGACATACCTTAAACAAGAAATCTAATTATTGCAGGCATCTATTTGAACTTCCAAAGTATGGACATAAAAAGAAAGTCTGAGATTGGGAATTACTCCAATGACAGCTATACATTAACTTTTTACTTTCTCAACCTGATGTTTAAAACTTTACTAAACTTCATCTAAATTTAAAATTGATGATATTATTATTATTGTTGTTGTTATTTATGTATATATACACACACACACACACATATAAATTATATATAAATTTATGTATAAATTTAGATAAAAAGATTAAGAGAAATAAAAGTGTACTGATCTGGGAAGTTTACTAATTTCCCTACTTATAAGGTTCTTAAATATGGAATGCATTTGGCTTATGAAATTTTTAAGCCATCTTATTTGAATTAGAAGAGTTTACGGAGTGTCACACTTTTGCTCATGCAGTATTACATCTTTCTTGTATGTTTACTTGAGAACGTGTCTCTCAATTTATATTATTCTCCATAAACATGATTTTATTTTGCAAAGTTCATAAACCGCTGTAGGATATTGTGTGAATCTGGCTCACCTACTTATTTCCTTGCAATTATAATTTGCCAAGATACATCACTCCTGAATACATACAGGCACCCTCACATCAAATGCAGCTCTTCAGCTTTTCATAGCTAGTGCCAGAAGATTCGTCCTTCCGCTGCTGCTGCATGCAGTCAAATGTGTTGATGTCTCGGCCACTATTCAAGCATTTTAAGACCACAGGTCACATTTATTCCTGAGATACCAGGAAAAACAATCACAGCTGATCCTCTATCTCAAACTACGTGGTGACTGACCTGCCAAGAAACATCACAGCAAAACTCATTCCAAGCTGCAAACGTTTAAGACTAAAGCAATCTTAAACTACAAACATACGAAAAAAACCCTTTGAAAGATTAAGCTACCTTTTCATACAAATGAGATTACAAGATAGCCTCCCTGATGAAGAATTCACTTCGTACAGGGGTGCAATCACCTTCAATATTAACCCTTCCATTCTGACAGACAGTAATACAGAATCAGAGAACAGAATATATTTTACAGACTTCTAAGTGCTCTATCTGTCAAACATCAAGCACCTGAGCTACAGAGAGCCAGCTTGCAACTGAAGTTAGACAAGGAGACAGCTGTAGAGACATATATCTCTCTCTCTCTCTCTCTCTAAAAACACAACCTGAAATTAAAAGTGCCCCCCTGTTTCTAGTGATCTCAGTTCCAGGTACCCACTTTCCTTACCTGGTAAGTACTGACTTTCGGCAGTGGTTTAATACCACGAGCGGTGTACTGCAACACACTAACCCTGCGCCTGAAAGGTCAGGAAGCATCTCCCAGACTCGAGCTTGAAGATGTGATAGAGAACATTCGCCATTCTCGCTATCCTGTCAGGCTAAAGTTTATGCTCCGTAATAAAAATAAAGTGCTTTGGCTTGAGGTTTTATTTTTTTTCCCCCTTTTCTCCTGAGTGGGGACAAACAGAGAAGGTGTGACAACCAGACCTAGCTACAGGCAGAAAAAGCACTGATTTATTGAACATTGCTAGACAATCACGTCAGATTAATCTACATCAGTAACCAGAAAAAAAATATAATCTTTTTTCCCCTATTATAAGGAACATGCCACACGCTCTCCTATTTCAGTTTAAATATTAAGCGAAACTACATGCAAAATATGCATTTAAGCATCCATAAGTAAATGTCGGGAAAAAACAAAGCTTTATAGTTCCACTCAAAAAGTTAATTTAGTCACATAAACAATTTACTGACAGACATTTGGCACTTCAGGCTGTGAACAAGATTAAGATGAGCAGGAGGTTGCCAATGTCAAATTAGCTGAAGATGAAAACTCGCATTTCTTGCCATGTTGGAACCAAGCGCAGATTTAATTGCTGAATGCAACAATTCTTTATATTTTAATCGGGGGGAGGGAGGGGGCAGAAAGAAGAAGAGGATCTTAAACAAGAAAAGCAGATGGGTTTCTGGAGAACTGCAGAACTGTAAAAATCCGTATAATATAGCTCAGGATTTAAACAGCAGCACTAGGTAAATACAGAAGTACTTAGTTGAAACCCAGCAAAGTTGTGCAGTAATGCCCACATACCCAAAGTCCTCCTTGAACTAACATCGCGACACAGCTCAGTTTAAGCCTCAAAGGTTGATCGGTGCCATCTCCCCCCTCCACCACGGACACAGAAACAGAAGCAGCGCTTTCCTATCTTTCATTCTTTTAACTCATCATGAAGCAACGCGTTCCCAGTGGGACCAAACGGCGATGGCTCATCTACAGTTTGGTGTTCACTGAGCTGCAGCCCACAGCCTGGATGCCCTGGTGAAAGACACTGAGAGCAGCGAGCAAGCCAGCCGCGGTTGAATCCACGCTGCACAGAAGCAGCAGATTGCTGAGCTTTTTGCCCCAATTACTTGGGCTTCATACAGATGTTCTTCATATGTACGACAGGACAGGTTTTTCCCATCATTCTGGCAACAAACGCACACCCAGAGACCACAAGGTAAGTGCTTATATATATTGTGAAACTGGTAGGAACCCCCCCAAGAAAGGCAACCTTGAACCTTCCCATTCAGCTGGGATTCTTACGGTCTACAAAACGCAGGCATTGGGTCCTACTGCTTCTGGATGCTAACGCATCCTTACCAGAACCGCAGGCAGAAAGCATCATTTAGTTTAACGCTCTGAAACCCTTTTCAGAGAACTTACCCATATCCCAACACCGCTTTGGGAAGGAAGCTCAGTGAAATGGGACATCCGCTCACATCTCAGAAACTGCACGCCTCCTCTCTCCATCTGCCCTCAGGCTCAGGTAGGGCACGGGCAACATGACGCTGTCCTGACTAATGCTCAAGCTGTCAGACAATCATCAGATGTTCTTGCTGACCTCCTCTCTCTAGCCGAGCACTGAAATGATACGGCTTCCTCTTCCTTTAAAAAAGTTCTAGAAACCAGTATGAAACACCACCACTTCTAGGGTCTTATTTAAATATCAGACTGCCTTTTGTACCCTCCTCTTCATCATCGTGCTGCAATGGAAAAAACGATGAACGACACAACTGTGAGAACAACACAGCAGAGCATCTAGCTGCAGATGTCTTGTCTCTACCTCACATACTTTATAGTGAGGATCCAGAAGGAGATACGCAACACTCGGAGACCGTGAAATCTGCACAAGTGAAAACTGCTGAAATTATAGTCTAAATGAAGTGGTGCTGGCAGATTGCTTGGGCAATTTGGCAAATTTAATTAATTGTCAAAATACGATAAGGATATTCCTGTCCTTCTCAAGAAAGAGGAGCAGCATTTCATAATTTGCTTTGAAACCAAAGATGATGTTCGAGACCAATTTATTATTATATGGACTGACTCGTCACCCCACACACAGCAATCACACTGCCGTGCATGCCTTACATTATTTTTGGGAACCACAGGTTGCAAAACTGCATCTCCCCCTGTATAAATTAAAATCAATCTGAAATGTGAAGTCCTGCAGGGTAGTTCTTGCCATGCATTATTAGCCACAAGGAAGGTGGTACAGCAATTCTGAGAAAATATCAGTTTCCTATTCCCTTTCTTGCCTGAGTAAAGGCATAGATGCTACGCTGGTGGGAGTCCAGCTACGTAGGACATTGTTGCATAGGATTTTTTAATATTTCTGGTTGACTGGGCTACTTCAGGTAAGGGCTTGTCAAAAATGTCAACTAACTTTTAATACTGGAAGTTTTTGATTATGAAACTTCATGCTGAAAGGGGATAATTTTCCAGAAACTGCTAAAAAGTAGTACTTTATAACCCAAGTTTCCTCAAGGTATGTTAGGCTGTTTAGAAAGCAAAGGCAATAATAAGCTGTTGTTAGGAGTTTACCCTGACAAAGTTTCCCTCTGGAAGTATTTGCCAGAAGCAATTTGTCTGTTGATCACAAAAGGGTGTGAAAAGCACATAAATATTCCCTTTTCCTTCCTATTCTTAAAGACAGTGTCTTTAAGATACTTGCACATATACTGTCTTATACATGGCAAATGTTATAATATTAAATATTAGCAACTGCAGGAACCCCCAGAGTAGCTCTAGAGCAGCTATTAAAAACAAAAAAGGAGAAAATGACTTTATATTTGCTTTTCAGCAATTATTTCCTTCTTCAAAAAGGAGGAAAAAACTCTTTCAACCTAAATCATCTATATACACTTAATAAAAATAATTCTGAAATTCTAGAAATCTATTTAAAACTATATAATTCAGCCTAGTCAAGAACTTGCCTGTTGAATTTGAACAACTCTAAAGGATGTTTTCTGGTTCACTTTTGAAATGGAAGCGTTATGGCTGTCAGAAGCAGGTTGAACCATTTTCTTTTTCAACGTATAGCACCAGACTCCGTCATTTAATCACTCCAAGTGCTTACGATCAGAAAAGTAAGGCAAGTTGTAAGGTCTGCATTAATATAAACACTCCAATGACCTCTCATACCCCATGGCACAGTGAGAACTCAATTTCACATTAATAGACCCTAACACCAAACTGTTAGAAACTCAAAAGACACCAGGTATTACAACTTACATAAATTACAGCCGAGATCAAATGGCCCGTACAAGCAATTGTACAGTGATAAAGCCTAAGTGGATGATATTTAAACAGATATTTGATTTACTGCAGAATTTTATATCACGCTAGAATTCAAATGACAATTTACAAGTCCAGAGGAAAGAAATCCCTGCCCCATGCAAACTACTGTTTGCAGCGCTGTTTCCGAAGTGCTTAATATTGTAACTTTAAGAAAGAAATTCTTCCCTCTGATAT
>VZTV01106198.1:0-18167 GCA_013400875.1 Anhinga rufa | reverse complement strand
CCCGGCCCCGCTTGCCCGGGGAGCTGCCGGCAGGCTGGGCGCCGCGGACGGAGGCCCCGGGGGCGGCGGGAGCCGGGCTCGGGCGCACAGCGGGGAGCTGGCCCGAGAAGCGGCAGAAGTTGGACGAGGCGGAGGCTGGCTGGGCCGGGACACCCCGCTCGGCCGCGGCGCGGGCGCGGGAGGGCTCCCGGGTGCTCGTATGACTTGCAAAACCTGGGCTTCGCTGCAGCGGGCGGGCGTGGGCCGGGAGTCAGCGTGCCGGGGGGGACGGGGGCGCGCTGCTCGGGGCCGCCCGGCAGCTCCGGAACGCGCGGGAGAGCTCTGGTGAGCCCTTGGATGGTTTTATGTCAATGTAGAAAGTCAGAAGCCTGAAAATTTATATGAAACACTCAATATAAAAGCATTTCTGTAGAGCAAGTTTTCTGTCTTTTACAGAGGAAGATGTGGAGCCAGCTCCCAAATGCAATTGTTTATCTAGATCTCCTGTTTTGCATCCCTGGGCAATAGGTTAGGCAGCGGCACCTTTCCTAGTAGCGTGGTAACACTACTGCTTTGCTCTCTTAGTTCAGTGCTCATAAAGCAGGTCTCTTCACTGCTTATATTATGCTGATATCAAGCAAGAGTTTCTCTTTTAAGCCCTGTGATTCTCTCCTGCTGATCACTGTTTCTATCTTCCATACCTTCATTTTTCCCTTTTTTTTTTAACATTGCTATTTCTTACCTCCTGTTGGGCAGCAGTAGGTACCGTGTCCCTTCTGGGTAGAGCCTCGCTGTAGGTGCTGCGAATGACCATACTCGTCTTGGTTTTCATTTTCTGTTTTCTTATTGAGAAATCTTGCTCTGAATCTCTCGGTATCCACCCCGAGCCAATTTGGTGCTCAGCCTGCATTTATCAGTGTTTCTAATGCAGTAGAACTTCGGTCCATGGGGAAGTACGGACATAAGAGCTGCCTTTTCTAAATTTATTCAGCCTTCTAGATACTGCATTGTTTTCTGAATGCTGATGTGTTTGGTGTTTTCTTTTCCTTTTATGTCTGTGTCAGTATTTGTTTTCTTCAACATAAGCAAGAGATTTTTTTCCCCTTAGTACTAGCTTTGCCTCAGGTTTTTAATTTTTCAGTCCTTTGTCTTGCAGTGAATGCTCTTTTTTTTTGGTGTTTTGTTTTCCCCTCATGCTCGTCCTCAGTTCAGTTTTTCTTCTTTGCTCATAATTTTCTGAACATCCATCAGTGCTATGAGGCTGTTGTCATGTGGAGACCTACACACATTTGTGCGCTCTGACTCTTCCCCTGTTTACTTCTTAGTATTTAAACCTTTGCTATTTCCCTGCTAAACTGTACAAATCTCTTGGGAGTTCTCATCGCCTACAAGCCATCTGAAACAATCCCACACATCTTGACTCCTTGGACTCCTGTATTTGGCTGTGGATTTCTGGACGACTGTGCATTCTCAAAACTTGTCGTATCATTTTAAGAGTCTAGGATGCTGCTAAATGTGTTTTTCTTTTGCGTTTATCCAAATGCAAAGAGTTGATCTGTTCTTTGCTCTGATCTATCCCATTCTGCAAGTGCTTTTGTGTATATCTTTGTTCTCCTCTGCCGAAGCCCACTCAGCAAAAGAGGTCCTTTCTCCCGCTGGCACCCTGTGCTGTGTCCCTTCCTTTAGGACATTACTGTTACTGCTTTGTGCCCCAGTCTCTGCTCTTTGTTCTCATTTTTAAGCCTGATCAAACAGGTTGTGTACTTCTCCTGGTGTGTTCTTTTTCAGGTGCATGAAGCACAACTGTAGTTACGTGATCGCTTCTTCTTGTCTCTCCCCTTTTCATCCAAACACTCTCTCGAGGTTCCTGCTAGCTCTAAAAGTTTTCAGCATCTGCTGTCCATTGTTTGTGTAGGAAGTTCCTCCAGGATGTTTTAATGTAGTTATGCTTCGTCCACAACTCTTGTCGTTACTTTTGCTGTTGCAGATTCTTAGCTTAGTCTCGATTATTCACCTGCTCTTGGATTGCTGATACATCTAATTCAGCTAGTCCACGCGCCTCCCTTATCTTCAGCTGTGATATCGGTTGTCCTTTGGGGTAGGTGGGGTTATTGGTTTCCTTTAAGTCTTTAATTTTCCTTTTTGTTTACCTTCAGCCTCCTGTGTGTGGAGTTCAACTGCAACACTTCGTGTTAGCTGCTCTGGTATCCTTCTCTGGCCTTGTAATTCAGTGATCACTCAGTGGCTCCCTTAAGCTCACTATTATCTTGCTCTGTGCTTTTCTTAGTGCTTGGCTTTTTTCTCTTAGAAGGGATGTGATGGTTTTATGCACAACTTCCCAGTGCTCTTCCTTGGTACGTGTTCAGTATTTTCACATCGGAGGACTTGGCTCTTGGCTCTTTGTTTGCTGTGAACCTCATGGATGGGCTGAAATAGATTACCTAAAGTATTTTGGTTTCCTCCTATGAAGTAGGACATCTCTTGTATTCTGCCTGTCAGCTGATATCAAAGTCCATTTCCTTCAAGCTTTTTGCTTGTTTGTTAGTAGCCTAAGCAATAAGTTAGTGATAAAGGCAGTGATTTGTCATGGAACGCTGACTGGCCTGTTATTCTTCAGGCTTCTTTCTTCAAATTTCCTTTCACATCAATATTTCCCCTAGTTGATAACGTACTGTATTTTGAAATGTCTCCTGTTGGTCTCTCTGAGTCACTTAGGTAATGTGGCATCCTCACAAAATTGAGCAGAGCTTGTCATGTGCACTCTTAGGTTTCCCTCTCAACACAGAGGAAGCACGTTACAATGCCATCACCTCGTAGTGAATTGAAGGCAAGTTAATGTGATGAAGTTCATCCCGTTCTGCTCCATTGTCAGCATGTTGTGTTCAGCATTTTAAACTGTGTGGCTTTGGGGTTTTCTTCTTCTCAGCTTGTGATTGCTCAGTAGACTTTGAATTTATTCCTTGCTTTAAAGTAGTGCAGGCAGAAGTGCTGTGCTGGGGTTCATTGTCTTTCAAGCATGTCACTAGAATTGTGTCGTGTCATTTTATGCTTTGCATTTCCATGTGCCCTGACAGTATATTTTTGTTTTCCGTTCCTGGTTTGTATGCGGTGACTGTAAAGTTGGCATGGCATGGCGTGGCAATGGCTGTGCCAGCATGATCTCGATTTCCTTTTCTATTCCTCATCATGTCGCTGAGGTCTAATAAAAGTCAAATGTTCATGCGTGACTGATGAGGTGTGTGACTGACCATGCATCATGATGTCTCTTCAGCTGTGCTTGTAGTGATCTGGTACCCTGATCCACCACTGTTGTAGCCAAGCTCGCACTGAGACGTTTACCCAACTCTGCCATTGGAATTTTGTGTATCTGGTAGGTTTTGCCCATTCGGCAGGGATACTTGCTGGCTCAAAGTCTGGGCTGAGGTACTGCTCCTCATTTATTAACGTATGTTTATTAATGGGTGTTCAGTGAGTTGCCATGATCACTGACAAGAAATCCATCCTTTTCCTTGGAGGAGCTGTGGTTTCGAAGCATGCAAAACACATGCAAGTGTAGTTACTTTTCTCCCTTTCTAAGGCTTTTTTGATATAGGAAGTGCTTCACTTTTGCTTTAAGTTTCTGAATATCTGAGTGTTTTGCTGGACATGAGAAAGGACCAGAGCTGAGGATATCTCGATTTGAAGGATTGGTGTGGTTTTTTGGGTTGCTTGCTTCAGTGCATGTGCGCAAACTGATGTTAATATAGCTTGAATCATAGGTTAGAGGGCAGTTGGTGAACTACAGGCCAGAAGGCTGTGCCATTCGTGTAGATTTTATACTCTCCCTAGACGGGGGACATGCTAGAAAGTGATATTGAAAAAGAAAATCCAGCAGATACATTGGTGGTCTTTTTTCTAAAAGCAAGGCTGTCTGGGAACAGCTGGAGACATGGAGAAAGCTTAGAGTTTTTTACTGCTTTTAAAAATGTTCACCTAATGGCAAGTGAAGAATGCTGTGTGTGTTTGCACTCAAACTCTTGGTCAATGCATCAGTCCTGTAGTGAAAGATTTTTAAAAAATTGAACAGCGGGTGAATTTCCTTTTTCTCTTTAGAGCTTCACCCTTCTGGTACATTTGGTGAAAAAGTATCTAAATATAATTATTAAACCAGTTTAATCTTAATTTTCCTGACATTCCTTATGAAGATATTTAGGAGAAGCTCCTGATGACCGTGACTTTGTGTTCCTGTTCTCAAAAACCTGTAATGATAGCATCTTAAATTGTTCTTGAGCTTTCTGCCTTTTTTGATGTGTAGCTGTAACAAACTAAAATGGGTACGCACTTTTAAACCATTGTTAGACTGCCTTGTGAAACACGTACATGCTTGTCTTCGGCCCACGTGCGCTTGTCAGAGTTGTCTCTCAGGCAGTCAGTCCACTTCCTCCTCTTGGCCACAGGAGCCCTGAAACCCACTGACCAACTTCCTCCGAGTTTCTTCATGCAGGTGGAGGCCTTAAAACACTGTAAAAAAAGTACCACAGCTCCATGGTAGGAGGAGGATACCTGTGAGATCTGGAGTCACTAGCTCTGCTGCTGACAGAAGCACTTGTGTTACGTGTGGTCACCTACCCAACATCAGGATGTCTCCTGCCGTGTGCTTTCATGGTAGGCTTGTAGCTGGGCAGAGAGAAAAGGTCCTCAAGGCAGCACCTGCAGAGACAAATGGGGAGGAACAAAGCTGGGTTCTTGTGTGGGGTTTTTTGTCTTCTTTTTAATAGGTGAGGTAGGGGGTTCCAGTGACCTGCCTGGAGCTGTGCATCAAGTTCTGCAGACTTCCGTTTCGGAAGCCCCAGATCAGGGATCATACTTCCCGTTAGTGCCTCTGAGGCAGGTTTGCTAACCTAGTGACCTACATGTTGTATTTGATGCGATGGCAGTCTTTTGAACAGCTGTTGCTGTATCCACTTACCGAAGGAAAGAGAATCGGAAGGATGTCTCCTGCTCTGCTGGTGCAGTCCCAAACTTAAGCTAGCAAAGAAAGAACTGCTAGCTTCTTGTGGTATGCAAGGAAGGTCACAAAAGTGGCTTTCATCTACTGGCACTGAAAGATCGGGCCATTCTCCAATGCTTCTTGAATGAACTAGAAGTGGAAGTTTCTTCAGCCTGTTTCATGCCACGCTGTTAGGTTTTTCATGATAACCAGTGTCATAAAGTGACAGATCTGGTGAGGCTGAGAATAGGAGGGTCTAGACACTGTCTGCTCTGTGCTCGACTCTCCAAGGCAGTTGTCAGACAGCCAACAATGCAAGCTTCCAACGGAGGCATCACTGAATTTTTCAGCAATGTTATCAAAATCTTTCACACATCCAAAGCTGTTTTCAATGTATTTTATGCATTTGTAACAGCTTAGTCATGCAGTCTAGCTGGGCTCATTTCAGTGGTCTACAGCAAGAGACTGTTCCGCTGTCTACAGGGTAGTTCTGTACCTCACCTTCCTTTGAAAACGAGTCCCAGCTCTGACTTAGGAGAAACAAAAGCACTAAGATTAGTTTACAGGCAAGAAACAGCACAACTCTGGGATTTCACCATTTGGCTCTGTTACACAAAGGCAGGGGTTTGCTGACAAGAATCTGCCCCTGATTCCAGCAGTCCTGCTTGGAGCATCTTTCCATAGCCCACGGTGTGGATGCCTCTGTGCTAACCCTAGATCTAGTTCCCATGGCAGGACCGTGACTGTGACTGTTTTGAGCTGCTCAATCTCTTGATTTGCACCTCAAAATGCTTTTGTAGTTTATCTTTTGCTGATGTATGAGGTGCCTTAAACTAAGTATGCATTATTGCAGTTTAGTACAACAAGTTGATCTCCCCGTAATTTCAGAGAACTCTTTCATTGGTTTCTGGATAGTAATATAGGTAAAACCTTATCCTTTCTGAAATTGGCTGTTATTAAATTTACTAGGAAAAGCTTTAAAAAAATGCGTTGGTTTTGTGTTGTTTCTTTGCAATTCTGTACCTCTGCTTGGTACCCAAAGAGCCAGACTTTCCTCCCAGTATTGTCTGTTCTGGAATTTCTTGTTTTGTGTGTTGGTTTGGTGGGTTTTGTTGGGTTTTATTTTTTTGTTTGTGGGGTTTTTTTGGTGGGTTTTGAGTTTGTTTTAATTTTGAATCCTGGTATCATGAATGTTTTTGTCAAAATTTAGCAAATTCGTTTATTGTTGATAATGTCTGTAACTTTCAGGGCAGCAAGGAAGATTAGCTTGAATTAATTGAAGGATTTATTTATAAGCCTCCAAATGAATGTCTGAGCCAAAACTTAATATGGTAGAGCTAATCAGTTTTATTTTGTGTGCTTGTATCCCTTCAGTTTGTAGGATTAGCGTTCCCTGCCAACTGCAGGGTGTTATCCTTATCTTCCTGCCACTGCTGAAGCAGCGCATTGTACTCTGCTCCTTGGGCAACTGCAGAGCTCATACAGCTCTGCCACATCAGCTTGCTGGAGGCAAGTCTTGTTCAACTTCCCTGGAGCTGTCAGATACCACTATCTTTTAAAAAAGATCATTATCTCAGACGAATACAATCTGCCTCGATGCATAGCTTTGGCTCTGAAAAGAAATGTAATGACCCGTCTGCAGTTTGGGGAGAAGGGACCCAGCAAGTCATGTTCCGCAAGGTTGATACGTTGGTGGTTTAGACAGTCAAAGCCTTAAAGGGAAGCTGAGATTTTCTGAAGGCCGTGGTACAAAGGACAGTTCTACCTAAATGAGCATGAAATGAGAAATTATGACCTCTGAGATGGAGGAAGCTAGGAGGTGGTAAATGCTTCAGTTTCTCTTTCAGAAAGTGCTGTAGCAGAATGGTCTCTGATGCTTGAGGAGCCCTGGGCGGTGGTCTCTCCTCATCCAGAGGTAAGGGAAAACTAGGCAGGGCAGGAGTCTCTCTTTACCAGGCCTTCTTGGGACAGTGAAGTTCACTTTAAATCCATGTTGCAATTTTAGCAACATTCCTGTATCAGACTTAAGAGAAGTAAAAAGTCAAAGCAGTCCAATGTACAGATGATTATAAAATCTGACTTTCATAGTGAGTCTACAGAAAAAGAAACTACTCTGGTGGAAGTTAGTATCTGCTGCTTCTTTCTGCTTTGACTATTATCACGTCAAGTGGAACAGGAGATCAGATCTTACTACTCCACGGTTCTGACAAAGCTAGAATTACCTAGAGGAGACTGCAGAGTTAAAGCCCAGTTTTTTGCATAAGCCCTGCACAACCTTGGGGGTTTTCACTGATAAGCACTTGGGCAGAAGCCAGAAAGTTTTTGAGAGGTGATCAGTCTGTTTCCCTTTCTGTGAAACAGGGGTGTTCAAGGTTGGTCTGCTTTTAGTTTAGGGTGCTCTTACTACAGCAAGAAAGCAAATCACTGTGGTGATGGCTGTGGGATGGTGACACACTGCATGCTGGTAAATGCATGTACTGAGTTTTGATGCTCATCTTAACCGTCTGGGATATTTTTAAAGAAAATAGAATTGAATTAAGGGTTTGCTTCAGATTACACAATATGATGTTTGGTTGCTACATGCAAAAGAACTGGCATGGCATTTACTTGTTCCTCCTGAAGCCTGCGGTCCGCTTCTTGGCGTGGTAGCTACACTGGACACCAAGTAGCTCTTATTAGTTGCACAAGTCTTACAGTTGAGAGGTTGACCTCAGATCTCAATGCGATCTCCTGAGAAAGTCTCAATTTCACATTATTGTATTGAATTTACTGGAAATTCTTGGTTTTTATCACCTACCCTGATCATTTCAAAGCTGCTATCCTCTCCATGTTATAAAAGCTTGTAGTTGCAAACAGGCCTCTTCCCCCTCTTATTCCGGTATTGAAGATGATTATCTTGCAGCGATTCATAGCTGTGTTTCTTTCTCGTGGTAGTTTGAACTTTTCATCCGACTGGCATCACAAGTATTTGCATCTCTTCCATTTTTGGAGCATCATTTCTTTGGGAAAGAAATGCTGAGGAAATATTTCTAATTATTTTATCTCCTTAATAGGAAAATGCTGCCCCAAACTGAGTTTTGCATTTGAAAAGCTGTCAACTTTACCATGTGGTTTGCTGACTGAGCTCCTATGTTACTCTGCTCTTGAGAGGAGAAATTGATGGTCTTACTCTTATAGCAGTGGCAGAAGCTGGAAAAGCGGTTCTAGTAGCCAAAACTCTCTCTACTCATTTAAGCGTATGAGGTTTTTTGTTTGCTTGGCAATGCACTCCATTTCATGGAAAGGAGAGGCATTTTCCATCATGAGGCAGTATTATGGTTGGCTGTAACCGAATGTTTGAGGGGATGAATCACCGACTCTTGGGCTGCGTATTGCAGAGAAAATGAGCCTAATGCTACTTGGAGCTGACTTCTCCATTGGTGTGCTCTGTCGGATGATCGAGAGGAGGCCTCTCTTGAGTAGGCTGGACATCGGCGCTGCCAGGCAGGTGCAAATCCACTCAAACAGCATTTGTTTCAATGGCTGATGGTTATGGGTTTTTTTTCCCCCCGCGCTTGGACTTCCAGCAGTGGCAGGTTGGTCGGTCTATGCAGCTTGCAACTCCTTCATGCATCGCATGCCTGAGCCTGCCAGGAGAGCAGCTGCTTTGCTGTAGCAGGGGTGGTCCCGACGGCTGGCCGAGGTGCGTGGGGGCACGGGAGGCTGCTGCTGGCAGGGCTCCGCAAGTGCCCCGGCAGCTGCTTTCCTCCTGTGCACGGGAGGTGTCCAGCTAAAACGGCCTCTGAGCCTGGTGCTTTTTTAGGGCAAAACGTGCCGTGCCAGGGCAGCCGTTCAGTGGGTGTCCTGCAGGTGCTCCCAGGTGTAAAGGAGGAGGCGTTGGACACTGGCATTCTCTGCTGCTTCTGCAGTATCTGCTCAGAGAGAGCGGTAGGGGTACCAGATACTTCTTGTAGAATAAAAACCTATATTTTGATCACCTGTTTGGCAACTTCATAGTCCTGCATCCCAAAGTAACACCTGATGGTCAGAATTCGGAGTGAATGGATGACCCCGCCTGTTGAAAAGCAGGTACCGGCTGCTGCCTTTACCACTTCTTGCACTTAAAAACGCTTTTATTAAAATACCATTTCAAAGTAAAATAAAAGTGTTATCACTTTTATAAATCTGGCTGCTGTTGTGAACAGCTTTCATAGTCTTGTTACCACTTTCTAAATTTGCTAAAGAATATTCCTTGGGCAAGTGCAAAACTGATGGGATGGGGCTTTTTAGCATGGCGGTATATCTGAATAACACAAAATCAACCTAATCACAGGGAAAGCAGGCACAGCTTTTAACATAGAGAACCTGTTTTCTTTCTATCCTATAGCTTAGCTTTTGCTTGTATTTTCACACACTGTTGCTTCATCTGAAGACTTTCAGATCTACTTTGACTTGCACTAATTGTTTGATAAAACTGTTTGCACGGTGTCATTGGAGCCCTGACAGGAGGCAATAGGTTTCTGTTCCAGTGGCCTTCCAGGGAAACTTGTTCTTACACCTAAACACCAGCACAAGAGTGTCTTTAGCTGTTGGCTCATAACATACCTGGGTTAAAGAGTATTTTGATATGATACTGAAACATGAAAGGTAAAAGTCACAAACCATGCTAAATTCTCCAACAGCATAATTTTTAAGAAAACTAGTACGCTTTGGTTAACATTATGATGGTCACAACATTATAATGTAAGACTGGTAAATTTTAAAAGCAGTTGCAGAGACTCTTAGCTGTGTAACTACTGAAAAAGAATTTAAATGGATTATGAAAGATTAGTTCTCTCCCTTAGCTGTGTTTTAACAGCAAAACAAACGCGCAGCCTTTGTCTCAGGAGGCTGAGCTATTGACTGTCAGGTGAGCGCTCCAGGAAAGAGCCTATTTGTCTGTTATCGTATGCTTGCTGTTATGCCCAGCTTTAAGTGTCTGCTGCCAGGTAGGACAAGAAGCTTATCTTGGCCTATCTCAATACTGCTGTTGTGATAATCTTGTTTTGCTCCTTGAATTTTTTTTCTTCTTTTACACAAAGTCGTAAAAAAAAACCCCTTTTGCTTTATTCTGACAATATTTGCAAGTGTTAAGTGTTTTTGGAATTAAAAAAACATTCTTGTGTCCAGGTTTTGTTGAGAAGCAGGGATTTGCAAAAATTAGCATTGAAATTAGATTTTAAAACTTCTTTCCATCTCTCTATGCAGAGATTACCTCTTACTGAAACAAAACAACAATATATTTCATCTTTCTTGATGTGCAAAATGCTTTTGGTTTTGTGCGTTGGTTGTGTCACTGACGTCTGGGAGTTTGGACAGAAGCAGAATTGATCGCTCTCATCACTTGCATCTCCCTTCTCTACTGTATTTCTGTTCCATCCTGCAGCTGACCTGAACTGAAGTTTAATGTCTCTGTCCTCTTTACTTTAGCAGTGAGAGGGAGGGAGCTGGGATGGCCACCGGCAGCCTAATGCTGCAGTCACAGTTCATTACAGTGTTGTAAAGCTGCCCTTAAAAAATACCAGCTCAAATGCGATCTAGTACATCACTGTTTTAAAAGACTTTTCTTAAAAA
Source organism: Anhinga rufa (assembly GCA_013400875.1). NCBI lineage: Eukaryota > Metazoa > Chordata > Aves > Suliformes > Anhingidae > Anhinga > Anhinga rufa. The sequence continues at coordinate 7,627 of VZTV01106198.1, read as the reverse complement.
GCTTTTCCTTTGCACTTCGGAACCTCTCCCCGTGCATTCGTACTATGTCTAGACAAGCTGGTTTGCAAGGTGGATCTGTAGCAATCTCTTCTACCTTATGTTCCTAATTATTTAGCCTTTCAGCTTGTCTGAGGCTTGACAATGAACTCCTTGTATGTGATGGCAAGCAACAGCCAAGTGAATGCAGTCAAACTCAGCTCTTTACTAAATAAGGGGAGTTTATCCTGTCATTTCTCTTTTCCCTTTATCTAATCAACTTTTATGGTGTAATTGCTTTTATTTTCTGCTGTCCTTACTCTACTGAAGGGTGATCTGGAACAGATATTATTGCTTCCCGTCTTCTTCCTGTAAGCAGTAATTTGAGGGGAGGAGTCGGTCACTGCTCTGCACTTGCTATGGTGTCTGGAATACCAAAGCTGTAAAAACAGATTGGATTTTCTGTAGCTGTGTCTAGTCCTAAAGCTAGTAGGTGGCAAACTGGTTTTTGAAGCCTTGAGACAACTTCCCCCGTAAAGGCTGAACGTGGCTGAAAATAACAGCGTAGGGAGGAGGTGGCATGCGTCTACCTTAGAGGCAGTTTCCATGTGAATTGTTCTTTCTTCTCCCTCTATCTTCAGAGGCTCTTCAGCATACTTCCCAAAAGTGAAAGCAGAGTCAACCGTCATGACTCGCTGCCCACGATAAAGGCTTATAAAGTGCAGCTTTTTTGGATACGACTGCTGTGCCCTGAAGAAGTACAGTCCACCTCTGTTACACCAAACATACTTAAAGGTGAGTTGATCGTAATACCTTGGTTTTAATCATGCTTTAAGTTGTCAAACAGAAGAACCTAGGTGTTGATAATCAGTCTTAATCTTGACTTACGTCTACTTTTATTTCCTTAGGTAGGTTCTTACTCATTGCTAATACCTAAAATACAACTTTTCCATACTCGTTTTGATGACAGGGTGGATTCATTGCATTAACACTTTCTTAAGTTACAGAACAGCTTAACTAAATTCAGATTCTAAACCTCTAACACACTAACAATGCAGTTTTACATTTTAATAACGTAAGTTACTAAAATAGCCTTATATGATCAGGATTCGTAAATATATGGGTTTTTTTCCTTTGGAAGACATATTTTTGCATTTCATATAACTAGCTCTTCTCTTAAAAAAAAAAAAAAAAAGGAAAAAAAAAGAAAACAACCAACCAAAAACCTCCTAGCCTTTTAAAGTCACTTGAACCAGCTGTGATGTTACACAGTTCCGTTTAAGATCTATGCAATCTGTATTGGCTCCCTCGCATCTACTTTTTACTTGCTGACTGAGAAGATAGCAGCTGTATTGGCTCAGATGGAAGGACTCCTGAGCCTGGTGTCCCACCTCTTGTATGGTCAGACTGCTTAGAGAATAAGGCAAGCATGTTGTGATGCTGAAACCCTTTTAATGATTTGTGGTTTAGGAATTTCTTGAACTGAAAGTCAAGATTTTGGGGGTTTTGGGTTGGTTTTATTTTTGGTGTTTGCAATTCATATCCCTTGAGGGATTTCCCATCCTGCCCCAAGTTAGCCTTCAGTTAATGTCTTGACACTGAACTTTTCACCATGCTAAAAGAAGATAACGTACTTCAAACCTACAGAAGCATCTGTGAGAGCTTGTTTGCAGTTCTTTTCCAGTGATGGCTGTACTTCCAGAGACTTGCTCGTATGACCAGTGTCTTGGCTTCCCAAATAATGTTATTATGATCTTGTCCCAGTTGGCAGCTAGCAATTGCACAGCTGCCAGTTGGCTCCGATGGTAGGGAGCCTTTCGTATTTGAAAGGTGGCAACTGTCTTTGACTTTCTTTTCATTCTATGGTGATACATGTCTGCTGTTAAATAAATTATTTAATAATTGTAGAATAGTAATAACCTGTTACAGGATATTCATAGCTCCTACCTTAAACTTTATTCTTAAAATAACATGAGTTTAGTCTTAAAAGTTTCTTATTTATTCTGGCATGCTTGAAGTGGGTAAGCAGTGGAATGATGTTGTGGTGGGTTGACCCTGGCTGGACACCAGGTGCCCACCAAAGCTGCTCTATCACTTCCCTCCTCAGCTGGACAGGGGAGAGAAAATACAACAAAAAGCTCATGGATCGAGATAAGGACAGGGGGGATCACTCACCAATTACCGTCACGGGCAAAAGAGGCTTGACTTGGGGAAATTAGTTTAATCTATTGCCAATCAAATCAGAGTAGGATAATGAGAAATAAAACCAAGTCTTAAAACACCTTCCCCCCCACCCCTCTCTTCCTCCCAGGTTTAACTTCACTCCCGATTTTTCTCTACCTCCTCCCCGCAGTGGCACAGAGGGGCAGGGAATGGGGGTTGTGGTCAGTTCGTCACACAATGTCTCTGCCTCTCCTTCCTCCTCATACTCTTCCCCTGCTCCAGTGTGGGGTCCCTCCCATGGGAGACAGTCCTCCATGAACTTCTCCAATGTGAGTCTTTCCCACAGGCTGCAGTTCTTCACAAACTGCTCCAGCGTGGGTCCCTTCCCCAGGGTGCAGCNCTTGGAGCTGGCTGGCCTTGGCTCTATCAGACACAGGGGAAGCTTCTAGCAGCTCCTCATAGAAGCCACCCCTGTAGCCCCGCTGCTACCAAACCCTTATCGTGCAAACCCAATACAGATGTCTTCTGAAGACCATTATTTTAGCTGAGACTTAACATAATATTCTATAGAAATACACCCTATGGCTTGAAAAATAATGTGTAATGAGGCAGGGTTTTGAATCCTTTTGCCCTTTCTAGCATTCTCAGTTCAGTGATTCTGAGGGACTGCCCCCACAGTCCTACTTAATAGTGAGCCTGTATTTGATACAAACCATTTGAATCAAGAACAAAAGAATGACTGAAACAGTCTTGAATCCCCAAAAGGGGAAGAGTGGATTGACACTAGGTCTGAACAAGCATACAACCTGCACAAAAACCACCCCTTTCAAAATCCCAGTTAGATTTGTAGGCATTAAAATGGTGTCTAATTCCTTTTTATTTCAGGGACGGTACTTTGTGCTTCTTTGGGTGAGAATCCAGTTGATGTAGGCAAGTTCCAAAAAGATGTGTTCATGTGCAGATGGGTTAAGCACAGAGTTCACTGTTAAATCAATTGTTTCTTGAGATAATAGAGTGAGTCTGGAAACAACACTGAATATTCCTGATGTGAAATGAGAACCTTAAATGTGCAGCCTTTACTTGTGTGGCTTGAACAGTATGTTTCTAAAGGGTAAAGAATAAATGAAACTGTTAATACTTACCACTTAAAAGGGTAAGTGCTAGATTTAAGGACAAAGCTGCTCCTCTGAATCCAGAAACCATGGAAGAACTGGGAAATAATAGGTAGTGTAGAAAGGAATGGTGTGTGGGTGGGGAGCTACTTACTTCCTACTCCTCCTCTTCCTTCCTTTCGCCCTCCATGCAATAGACTTCAGGTCCAAACCTTATGTTTCCTAGGTGCTTTGTCCACCAAGACTGATTCTGTTTACTAAAATAGGAATTCTTCTGTTACCTATTAGAAGTAGTAACACTGACTCTTGTTTTGGGTTTACTTTTTCAGACCTCCTTCTGGATGACCAATGTGTATTATAACCGGTTATACTGGAAACTAAGTCTCCAGCTTCCCATTCATTCCAGCTGGTAGCAACGCTTATAATGCAAAAATATCACAATTCAGGATCACAAAACATCACTCTTAAAACTTTCTAGATGATTGTAGTTGCTTTGGTTGTGTTCTATGCTAGCAGAAGCCTTTTGCAAGGTTTACTGTTGACTCTAGAGCACCACATTCCCTGCTTACTGGGAGCCTTGGGGGCTGGCAATATGGGAAACTCATGTGTTTGCCGCGATGACAGTGGAGCAGAAGACAACGTAGAATCTCGGAGTCGGCAAACGGAGAGCAGTAGAGTACACGTACCTGAAGCAAGAAGCCACCCAAGGGACCCTGTCCGTCCACCCAGGAGGGGTCGAGGGCCTCATGAACCAAGAAGGAAAAAACAGAATGTGGATGGTCTAGTACTTGACACACTGGCTGTAATTCGGACGTTAGTAGATAAGTAAGTACCTCCTCAAGGAATAATTCAACATGAATGAAAATGTTCTTGTCTTCTCAAACTGTGACTCCATCCTCTCACCGATCTACACCTGACCCTCCCTGAAGCAGCCACGTGTTTCCATCTGGAGGCTTAGGAGAGGAGCACCTTTCCTAGGTAATAGAAGTAGCTCCTGAGTGCCCAGGTACAAACTCTTCCAGGAGCTGAGGAGTTTTCTCAGAGTTCCTGTATGGGCCTACACCTAGGTGGGATGAGGAGTGTGCTCAGTATTTCTTATCTGGCATAGATACACAGTTTAGGAAGCAATAAACGCTCCAGAGTTGGGGAACTTCTGTCCTAAAAATTGGTTGTTGTGCAAGGTTTCTGTTTTCAGGCTGTATTTAATTCTTTGGAAATGGTTAAGCAAAACTGAGCGCTTTGATCTTTGTCAGCTTGTATAAACAGACTGAGGTTTTCTTTCCAGTTATAAGTCTGACTACTTTTTAAAGACCGCATGTTGTGGCTGTTCAACTCATGATCCCTGTATTGCATTCCTTGCATGCTCAAAGCATCCATTAAGGGTGTGTGGGATATTTATGGATTCATCCTTTTTTTTTGTTTTGTTTTGTGCTGCTTTCTACAAAGCTTTAAAAGGACCTTAAAAACGATGGGTTAAGTTAGCCTTTTGGGGTAGGTGCAGGCTAGGAATTGAAAAGGCCAGAACAGAACAAAAAACACTATTGTAGCTTCACGGCTGGGGTTTAAGGTGGATGAGGCTCAGGATAAGTGAGCCTTGCTCCATATACCTGCATCGTTACTCTGGAATGTGCCTGCAGAAGAGGAGTTTGCCTTCCTGCTGTAAAATGCTTTAAATGGAGATACCAGGACATACTTTTTTCCTGAACGTTTACATCTAAGAGGATTTTTAACAGGCTTTATTTTGTGGTCTGTCTCCAAATCATTCAGTTAAAATGGCAGATTTTTTTGGAAGTCTCTCCCTAATCTCACATGCCTTCCCCTTTCCCCTAAGTTCAGTTCCTTAAGCTGTTTCACAACACTTTTTGTGCATAGTTCATCCTGTTCCTGTGGGTCTTGCAATAGGTTTTGTAATCTTGTAAGCGCTTTCCTATGCTACTGAGGGACAATAAGCATAGTTATTTCACTGATCCTGGACTCCTGTTTCTGACAAATTCCTGAAGCTACTGTATTTTTTTTTTTAATACAGATTCCAGTGTAATACTTTGACTCACATAATCACGTAGGTTGGAAGGGACCTCCAGTAGTTCATCCACTCCAGCCTCCTGCTTAAAACCCAGGTCTAACTGGAGCAGGTGGCTCAGGGTCTTATCCAGTCAAGTGTTGAACATCTTCAGAATATGGAGATTCTCTACCTCTTTGGGTCCCTGTTCCAGTGCTTGACTACCCCCATGCTTTAAATAAGTAAATATTTTCAAAAGTTGGAGTTTCCCATGTTCCAGCGCACCCCTGTTGCCTCTTGTCCTGTTGCTGTGCACCCCTGAGAAGGGTCTGGCTCTCTCCTCTCTGCTCTTTCCTATTACGTAGTTGCAGACAGCAATAAGAGTTCCCTTCCTCTCCCCAACTCCCCCTTAAGGATGAACAAATCTCTTTCTCTTAGCTTTTGTTTGTGTGCCATGTTCTTCAGCTCTCAGCCATCTCAGTAGCCTTCTGCTAGACGCACTCACTTACAGCAACGCCTTTCTCATCCTGGGGAGCCCAAAGTGGGCTGTACTGGTATATTGGTTTACCTTGTTTCATATTAAGACACAGCTGGTTTTGTAACACAGCTACATATTACAATTTGTTGCAATAAGACAAAGACCTACAGCTATGAATAATGGAGGGTTTGTTCTCAAGGCAAGCTTTGTAAATGAGTCTCAAAAAAATTTAAGGAGTCTTTTTCCTAGACTTGAAGCTAATGATAGCCCTTTTTAGATTAATAGGAATGCTCACATGGAGGGGGGGGGTGTGTGGAATCCAGGCCTGGAAATCTTTGTTTTCAGTGTAAGTGAGAGACTGTAGGAACAAGTATGTTCCATTATTACCTGTTCCTCCTAGAGCCTGATTTTTCAGTTTTGAAAACACCACAACTGAAGGAAAACAGTAGGGAAGCTGACAAATCTCTTCATGTCAAAAAATGTACAAGAATAAAGTCAAACTAAAATGAAACCGTGTAAGTAACAGCAGTTTGGAAATATGGGCTTCAGTGTGCTAGTACAGCCTTAAGAAGCAAAAGATGACAGTCTACAGCATGGAAGGCAAACCCCTTTTTCTGAAAATTTTTTTCCAAATTCTGTACTGAAAGTTAATATGGGGACACTCAGAGATGTAAATTGTAAATGAAGTTGTTGCACTGAGATCTGCAATGAACAGTTGCTTTCCCTGTTTGCTGTTTGTTTGGGTTTTCTTGTTGGGTTTTTTGTTTCATCAAGTCTAATGTTCAAACCTAAAACATATCTGACAACTGCTTTTTTTCCTCTAGTATCTTGAGAACTTCTTTCTAGAAGGAAAGGAGTTAAGTTAATTTCCTAGCCTCAGAAGAATAATTACTAATTTGGGGGGTTTATATGAAGTGCTGCCTTACAAATTAAGAAAATGAATGTTTTGTTTCCAAATGAAGAAGGTGGGGATGTTTTCAAATTAAGTGGTTAAAATGGCAGATTGGTGGGGCAGAACTCTCTTTTGCTCAGTGCCAGTACTGCTAACACCCGCTACCCAGGACAGAATCAGAAATCTTGCTGATAAAAATTTCTTCCTTTTTTATCATAGCTTTTATTTGTACTAGTGGTATTTTTTTCGTCTTTCTTTGAGTCTTTACATCCTTGAGGTAATTCTGCTTGCGTCATTGCACTGCTCTTTCCTGCTGGGGAGATTAGTTTCCAGAAGAAAGGCAAAGAGATGGGATGGGGATATTTGTTTCCAATGTCATGGCAATACAAAAATATGCTTAAGCTTCGGTGTTTTCTTGTGTAAATATTTAAGAATGTTATTTTTTTCAGTAAGAAACTGAAACCTCTCATAACTGAGAGGTTTTTTCTCTTCTTTTATAATTAATCCCTCCAAAGCAGGTAGCTTTATTATCTGCAGGGTTAATCTGTGTTGAAATTTTCTAAAATTCATTTGTATATAGCATTTCTGGTTTCATTTCAGAGGCGTATGATAGAAACGGAGCATGAAACATGTCATTCGAAGCCTGGCATTGGTTCACAATGCCTCAGTGGCACTGAATAAAGCATTTAGGACATGCTGCTGCATAAGCTTTTTCTGGACCTGGAGATGCTTACTGAATAGGATTTTGAGATCTTGCTTTAGGTACTTGCAACAGCAGTGCCTGCTCAGATAAGCAGATAAGGACTGGCCATAGGTTCTTGCCATTGCAGCAGCAAACCAGACTAAGGAACTAATCTAACTTAACTTTTTTTTTTTTCATGTTGGAAAGGGAATTGGGTTAAACATCTTCTGTTAAACTGCCTTAACTATTTCTTACAGATCTTGTTAATGAGTTCAAAGTCTATGATGCTGTTAGGTGACTTGCCTCTGTTTTGTGTTGTTTTTTT
>VZTV01106191.1:0-11710 GCA_013400875.1 Anhinga rufa | reverse complement strand
TATGTGTTTTTCTGGTGTGTCTTTTGTGCCAGCAATCTTGTTCAGGTAGCTAATCTGTCCAAAAAACAGTATAGGTTAGTTTATGTCTAGAGCAACTGCTGAACTGCCTTGGCACCTAGTTGTTGTAAGCACCAGTGCCTGTTGGAAGGGAGGGTATGGGAGTATCTGTCAGACTGTAGCAGGCTCANAGCAGGCTCAGTTTATATCAGCGTTGCGGACACACACAGTTGGGCTCGAGTGTTGTGGTTTTGTCAGCTCTTTATGTGGACAATAATGTAGTTGCTTCATTTTCTTTTCAGTACATTGCAAGGTTTAAAATCTTAAGACCTTGATTTTGTTCCAGACTATTTCTGCTGTTCAGTTTGTTGGGGTTTTCTTGTGCTGTTCCATATGGATTTCAAGAAATTTCTTTATGGAAGTGCCTCCCCAGAAGTCTTCTTGCAGGATGCCAAAGACTTTTCGGTAACAAAATGCTGAAAATGATGACTTAAAACATATGGAATACGTATCTCTTCTCCCATCAGAAGCTGCTGCGTAGTTTATGGCTATGCCCAGAAGCTGGCACTAAGGCCCTGTGGAGCCTCAGGGAGTGAACTTGTTTACTGTTTACTAGTGGCTTACTGACTTCTTGTTGGAGGGATCTCAATTCCTGTGATGATATCTTAAAAACACAGAGCTGCGGGCATGTGGTGGCCACTGTTCTTTGTAGCAGCATGATGTAATTTATAGGATGGGTGGGGTCTCAGTTGCTTGGTGAAGAGTTCGCTGGTTGACTCTTCTAGTTTCAGTGCCTGGATATGGTTACAGTTCAAAGTACCTATCTCAAGAAGCTGAAAAATGTAGGTCTTTTGCCTGAGGAGATTTGCTGCTGCTGAGAGATAGAACTTAAGTCAGTTTTCTACCCTTTACTTTTCTTAGTAGACGTGTAGTCACCTTAGTAAACTTGTTTGTGGGTGTGGGAGAGATAAGCACCTTTTATGGTGTGCGCTAGAAAGCTTTGGAAAGAAGGGTTCTTACCAAACCTTGAATGTGGTTTAACTGCCTGTTAAAGTCATGGGAAGCTGTGAATCTTAATTCCCAGATAAACAGGTTTATGTCAAAGGATTATTTTCAGGAGAAAGGAAAGAACTTACTGTGAAAGCATTTCTGACTTGTTCTGAGGTTGAGGTTCAGGCAGCCTGTTTCATTGTTTAATGACTAGTCATTTCTAAGATAGGTTTGAATATTTGCCTTCAGTTTCCTTTTTCTTTTGGCTACTACTTAGAATTTATAGTGAATATTTAATTTTTGAAATATTTGTTCTACCTTAATAAAATACTGATGTTACTTTGTGCAGAGCTTGACAGATGTTGCATGTTTAAACTGTAATAAAAACCAGTCAAACTCGAGAGGTGAAATGATGCTTATTACAATAATGCTGATCTAACCTAAAAAACTCTCCAGTTCTTAAAACAGCTGGCATCATGTATTCCATCCTATGTCCTCATGTATCCTATCTATTCCTGGGTCATGGGGTGTTTTTGCTGATCTAGTTTGAATATTGTAATTGGAAGCAGCTGTTGGGAGGGTTAGGCTCTGCTTGCCTGGAGTTGCCTCCCTCCATTTCCAGGAATATTTTTGTTGCAGGAATATCTGAGTCATTCTGAGGTATCTTCCAGATACTCTGCATCTAGTATGCTAGTCTGTGCTGATAATTTCCAAGCAGTATATTCTCAAGCATAATTTTACTGTTGTACCGAAACTACTGGACTCAATAAACAATGAAGTAACCAGGTGAAATTGTTATAGTTTAATAACAGAGATGATTATATTGCTTGATGGTCCTTGGAGACATGAAATATGTTGACACTTTTTAAAATTCTTGGTCCTGTGCTTTTTCTCAGAAAGCTGAACTTGTAATTTCTAGGTCATGCGAGGCAATAGAGTTGTGAATCACTTTAGGAATTAAGAAACTTTGGAGAATATTCAAGCTCACTTTAGAAGATGGGGTTACTGTTAAATAATTACTATAAACTTTGACTTCAGAATGAGATAAAAAATTGTAGCTAATGTTTCTGGAGGTGACAGATTATACCAAGTGTAAAGTACAAAGTAGCACAGATATTAGTTTCTTCAATTAAAAAAATGATCGAGTTACTTGTTTAGAACAACATGAGTCTCCATTACTAAATTTTCATTAATTGTTCAATAAGTGGTTGATGCAATATTGTGCTTTTCTGGAAGTATTCTGGTCAAAGTGTACTAACTGTAGTTCTTAGTATTTTGCAGGTAGCTCACGAATTTCAATTAAATTATTCCTGTTCCTTCAAATGTATCAAATTCCAGCTCAGTTAAAAAACAGAGTAAAAGCAGGTGCTGTGATGTATGAGCTACCGGTTGTAATTGATGCTCATTATATAAAACAGTCTTCAGGGAAGAAAGTTACTCATCATAAAAGTGAGTGGGTAATGAGGTTAATGTGACAGTCTTGCAAATCTTTATGTAATCTTCTCTTAAAGGAAACAAAAGGACTGGAATTAAGTTTTGTTGTCATAGTTTTATGAAGGCTGTAAAAATAACAATGTAGGAAATTGTTTTGGAATTGGAGGGGTACCACTATCTCTACTTATTAACTAGAACCTACTGTACTAACTGTACCAACTATCTTTAAACACAAAGCTATGTTTAACTAGTCCCCTTCAAACAAATGCCTGCAGCAAATCGAAGTCCTCCTGTTAAGGACAACTGCACTTTCATAAAGCCTGCATTCAGCTTTATGTATAGCACTGCAGAAGATGCCAGCTGAATTTGTGCCTGTAATGATGTGACTCCAGTGTAATGCTTCTCCTTCCCTGGTTTGCTCTCACTGACATTGCATTTACTAGACTCCAGGGGATCAAAATGGACAGAGTAGCTTCTTGGCCTCTTTTAGTCACATTCTCTAAGAAAACAAGTCTGATCATATGTTTTGTTCTCCGTTAATTTTTGGCCTATTGGCCAGTTCTGGGTACATTTTGACAGAGGTTTAGGTGTCTTGGATATGATTGTTCCCATAAATGTTCTGAATATGTGCTGCTGGCTAAAGCGGGAGAAATCTGTACCAGTGCTCCCTGTAGCGATCTGAGGAGCGATCTGAGCTGGATGCCTCTTGCCCTGTTTGGGCTGGTACACAGCTACTCTGTTGGCTGCTTCTTTGCTCCCTTTTAGTGTACGAACATTGGGATTATTGCATTGAGGAAGGATGTAGAGGACAAATGGCACAGATATATAAGGAAGTATGCTTAATTAATTGTTTTGGAGCAAGTTATTGTGTAAGAAAGTAATCTGAGAAATACGACAACTTGAGAGGAGCCTTCTGATTTTGATTAGATGAGCAAGATGAGTGAGGGGATAAAAAGCATAAGGTTTTTTTCACCCATAAGCATATTTTTAGGTCTCAATTTATGGGGCTGAAGAAGTAGGTGGGAGGACAAAATAAAGACTAAGGTAGTATGGAGGTCAAGGATTCTTACTTCTTTTTTTTCCTTCCTTTTCTTCTTCCTTCCCATGTATTTGCAAAGATAGCTTCCCTGAAAGATAGCTTCCCTGAAAGCATTGTCCCTGGAGATGAAAGCCTCTTTTATCTCTGGCACCTGATCATCTTACCTACTCTTGTGGATCTGGATAACCACTCTGTGCTCCAAGTCTTTATGCAGAAGTTAACGTGATGCTTACCTTGCCCAAATCCTGTTACCAGAACACTCTCCAGCTCACTCCTCTGCTGGGTGGAGCTGAATGTTGTGTTTAAATCCATGGAGGACTAGAGATAACATTGTCTTTCTTACACAGAGGACCTGCTATGTAAGGTGTGAAACTCGGAAGAAGTTAGTATCCATACAGGTAGAAGCCGGTCACTCAAGGCAGGCAACAGTTTTACAACTCCAGCTACAAGTTCCTGTTGCTACATGATCTTAATCATGTAGGATGATTTTAAAAGTTATTTAGCTACCTACTCTTTTCTCCTGACTGGATTTCTAGACTGTTAGACAAGATACAATTGCTGATGCTAACATGAATTACAATTCTTACTCCTGCAGTTCTGATTTAATCTAATTGTTCCCTAACCTGGCTCTACAAAAATGATCTTTGCTCCAACTGGAAGCTTGCTGTTAAATGGAGCACAGAATTGTGGGGCTGGTTATCTGCAAGCAAGCAATAAGCAGCTGTAGGAGCTTTGAGAACTGCTTACTTTGGCAGAGCAGCCACTGAGGTTCATTTATTTGTGCCCTTATCTGCTCAAGCATGTTGGAAAAGGGCTGTTTCTTAGGAGTTTATCTGCAGGGGAGGTGAGAAGTGATCCATAGCATGGTGGTTAGACAATGTTCCCACCCTTCTGAGCGAAGGTACGGCGGTACGTTGTTGGGCCAGTTAAGCTTTCACTTCCCTTCCAACTTGTTAGACTACACAAAGAGCTGTTCAAAAATAAACTTTCATATAAGTCATCAGCTGTATTGCTGCAATGGGGATTACCAATGAGTGTGGTAAAAAGCTGACCTGTGTAAATGAATAATACAGCTATTGACAACACCCTGCTTGGCTCTGTGTGAACCTCTCTCAGCTGTAGGGTGACATAGGATTCTACTGTAGGATAAGCCCATGTTTATCTTCTGAGCCTCAAACAATTTTGCATTGTGAAGATTAAAAAAAAAATCACAGTACACATAATATGAAAGTATGCTTTTTTGAGCTTAATACAACAGGGTTCTTGCCACATTCTGTCAGTTTTATTATAAAGTAGGACAAGTCAGAAACTAGATATGACCCAAATTAATACTACTTATGAAAATAAGTTGGACTACATAAATTAAGGGTAGAAAAACTTGATTTGCATGAAACTTCATCTCAGTTGCTTTGCTTTACTGTTAAAATTGGAATCTATGTTCATCGTTGCTTTTGAAAGCAGACTGAAACAAGTAGAGGTGTGTGGCAGTGGCTCAAGACTTATCACTTTCAAGGTCTTTCTCCTCTCTGGCAGAATACTTGCTCTGAAGCAGTCTCTCTGGATTGAGTGTTGTTTGCCTAGTATCAGACTCTGCTTGCTTTATTTGTAACTTATTTCTCTCTTTCGCATTGTCTGCCATTCAGCAGGCCTGAATTCTGCTGGCCAGCTTGACATCCCTGAGCCTCGGTCCACTACAAAATGTAGCAGAGTATTTATGACAAGCTTATCTTTAAAATTTGAAGACTGTGGTAGCGTGAAGTTTTGCTGTCTTCAGTATCTTACTGGAATGTTGTTCACTGACAGTTATTGATGACTTGATGACTCAGGATACTACTTTGACTGGTTGGGTCAGGTTTTTTTAATTCCAGGTTTCGTTCTTTGACTCAACCTCTTATGCTTCTTTGAAGGGATGTTATCAAGGCTCTTGAAAATGTTTGGCTGCCATAAAATCTTTCTGGCTAAAGAATTTTTAGTGAAAAGGAGCATTGTCACTAACTGATTATTTATAAGGATCTTATTGGTTGGACATTGTTGTTCTGGCTTTTCAAGTATGTGTCAACTGTTGCACTAAGTACAAAAAGTGGCAGCTTCTCTTTGTCATGCTGGGATGCTACTTGTTGAATTGCAACTTCTAATAAAATGAATTTTCACATTTGCTCAATCTACTTAAAAACTGTAGGTTAATTTACAACAAATACACAATAGTAATGTTTCATTGTAATATTTAAATTTTTTTCATGGATTGTAGTATTGATTTTGCACAAACTCACTTGTCAGAGGTCCTGCTGAATTCAGTTGGACTTCTTCAGTATTGAAGTGTTTATTGAAGAATAGTATGTTTTGTTGCTTAGTAAGATTAGTATAGGCCATACCCAGGTATACTAGTGCTTCAGTTTCTGTGCTTCTGAGAGTATGTATTGTAATCTAAATTTGGCAAACTGAGCTGTTGTCAGCTGATGACTGAAATTCAGAGGAATTTTCTTTATATTATTTGTCTGAAATACATACTAGAGACAAGTAAGCATGACTTTCAGGATACATTTTCTCTTTCTAAGAGAAAAGTGCAAAGACAAAACATTGTGGAGTAATTAAAAATGCAACATAGTAGGTTGAAAATGTACACATGGCTTGGAGCTATTTTCAGGTTCTCGTACTCCCTCTTGAGTAAAAAGAAAGCAATGGTTCTTTTTAAGCCATGATGGCCAAAACTGAAATGTGTTTTTGTTCTCATCTGTCTGCTTTTTAAAAGACCTTGTAATGTAATGTTAGTTATATTTCTGTTATCTCTGTAATGAGTAAAGCAACTTACTCAAGCTACTATCATTTAGATAATCTAAAAAGAAAATAATTAATCTATCATTTCGATAGTCTTAAAAAAAGTAAAAAAACTCATGGGTTCAAATAGTGACAATTTAATAAGTTTAAAAAAAAAAAAAAGGCAGATGATGGGGGGAAAAAAAATTGCTTGCCACTATGACCAATGCCCAGCCAGTCCCCTGAGCAGCGGCAGCCCCAGCAAACTTCCCTGCCAGCTTTCATTGCTAAGCTATGGGATGGGATATCCCTCTGGTCAACTGTCCCAGCCGTGTCCCTCCACCCTGCTTGCCCACCCCCAGCCTACTCGCTGGCAGGGCAGCATGAAAACCAGAAAAGGCTTTGACACTGTGGAAGCACTGTTCAGCAACAGCTACAACACCTGTGTGTTATCATCACTGTTTTCATCACAAATCCAAAACATGGCACTAAATAGTTATTCTGAAGAAAATTAACTATCCCAGCCAAAACCACTGCACCTTTTTATTTATCTATTCTTTAATTCTGGGAAAGATTGGCTAAATCTCTAACGAAGTGTCCGTCAGCATGCTTTTACACTTAACTGCCTCACTGCTAAAAAACCTTAGTGCATGTCCTCAACTACAGATTTTGATGTAAGTTCTAATAAAATTGTCATGCTTCACATTATGATTAAGCTGCGCACAAAGGTGATTCATTATGCAGGAAGATGTAATGTTAGTGCAAGACTGTCAAATGATCATGATGGGTAATGGTGTCTTGTTACTACGCTGTATTATCTGATAGTTCTGTATAAAACTAAACTCTGCTGTCATGTGAATGTGCTCTTTTTGAGTTTTCTAGTTAACAAAATCTAAGTTACATTTGGTTCTTGGTTGCTACTATAGATGTCTCCTTGTGTTTACATCTTCTGTAATGTGGATGTCGTGTTTTTTGGACATCAGAGCTTGTTTGACCTTAAATCCCTGGAGGAGGCTACATTCTGTCACTGTGCAGTGACTTTCCCTTGTCTTAAGAACTGGGCAAGCAGACAAAATATTCTGTCTTCATGTAACACAAATACCGTAATATTACTGTTGGGATAGGCAGGGAATGAAACGAAGCTTTGGGAAGATAGTAGCTGGAGATCTGCTAAAACTAAATGTGATTTTTAAAAAGAAAAGCTAATGGGATTGTTACTTTTTGTAGGCGTGCACATGCACATTATACCGTGTGTGAATTAACTGATATAGAGCCTTTTGGAATTGGCGAGGTGCAGAGATTTGTGTTTGAGTAAGCAGTTGTGGGACTGAGACAACTATTCTAAATTTACAGACTAATGGCATTTGTAGCCTAGGAGGGCAAGTTGAATATTTCCATTCTATGTAAACTAGATTATTCTTTCAGTTCCTGATTGACTTACTGAAGCAGGGTGTTTTTAGGTTTTAAGTGACACATCTGCTTGCTTTTCTTTGAAAAAGTACACTAGCTAGCCCTTGCTGCTGCTGTGTCTTGGTGCGTGCTATTTAGGCTGGAAATTCCTTCAAATGTCTGTTTTCTTTCCTGTGCAGCTGTCATATCTCATGTTTTCTTGTATAGTGTTGACTCACTGTGGCTTCCTTTTTCAATTCTTGCTTAGTAAACTAAGAAGAATTCTTGACAAATACTTCGTGTCTAAAAGAAAATGCTACATACCAAAATGGAAACCTTTTCCCTTAATCGCACCTTGGATGGATGCTCTTGGAAATCACTTGTGCCCTTTCCTAATGGTGAAGGCTTTCTTTGCTCGTGGTCTAGTTGGGGATGTCCCTGCTCACTGCAGGGGGGTTGGACTAGATGGCCTCCAAAGGCCCCTTCCAACCTAAACCATTCTATGATTCTATGCTACAAAAAAGATGAGCTCGATATAGTTTGTGGAATGGCTTCCACTGAAAAAGCAGATAGCTTTCCCTGAAGATAGCAGTACTGAAATTAAGTCCTTAGATATGTAGGGATTTAAACCAAATCCACTTTAAACAGTGCATGTGGGAGAAGGAAAAGAAAACTAATGAAGCAATATTTTTCTTCTAGATTTTTTCATTTTACACCTGTGAATTTTCCGCAATCCAAAGATGGCAGCAAATAAGCCTAAAGGACAGAATTCATTGGCTTTACACAAAGTCATCATGGTGGGAAGCGGTGGTGTAGGAAAATCTGCTTTAACACTACAGTTTATGTATGATGAGGTAAGAATCTGCACTAAAAGTTATCTCAGGAGATGTCTGCTATGTAGTGCTATTTAAGCATTTATTAGTACAGTTATCTTCTGAAAGGATCTAAATGTATATGATGTGATATGAAAGTCAGTGATTGAATTGAACGAAAATATTTTTGAGATTTAGTGATTTAAACTCGAGAATGTATAATTCACATTTTTTCAGACTTCAAAGCAATCAGATGCTCTGTCATATTATCAGTATATTTTGTCATTGTTCACTAGACCTATTAGAACATATTTAGGTGTTATAGTTTAAAGCTTCTTTACTTAGGTGAGTTGCATGATGCCTGAAACGATGACCAACTTTTTCCATGTTTTTTATGCTTCTGTTGAAGAGAGGAAAGAAAACCTGTTTCTTGTTTCTGTACTTTTTTTTCCAGTGAAGTCATTCTTTTTGATTAAAAGGCAGAAGTTATGGCTTCTTGAAAAATTGATACTAAATATATTTGAAGACAGGACTGCCTGATAGCATAATGGAACACAGCCAGATGTTGTGCTTGACCAGAAGCAGAGGCTTGGGTAGTGCACAGACATTGATGTTTTGCAGCTACCTCTAAAATCTCCTCGTAATGGCTGAAGAAGGCAAAGACCTATCAACTATTTGGGCTGATGGAGAGCCTGCTTTAACTATGAATCATTCGCGTACTTCACATAGCCTAAATACATATGCTTGCTTACTTATTAGTTACTGTAACCATATACGAGGTTTGTTATATCCTCATATGCAAATAGAAGCATTTGCCTGTACATGCATGATTTTATACCTTGAAGTTTTGTTTTGGTTTGGTTTTTTTCCCTAGTTTGTTGAAGATTATGAGCCCACCAAAGCAGACAGCTACAGGAAAAAGGTGGTTCTGGATGGGGAAGAAGTTCAAATTGATATATTGGACACAGCAGGGCAGGAGGACTATGCTGCAATTAGAGACAACTACTTTCGAAGTGGAGAAGGCTTTCTTTGCGTCTTCTCTATTACAGAGCTGGAATCCTTTGCAGCAACTGCAGACTTCAGGTAAGTTACAAGGCAAGATAATTATTCTAATTACAGTGAGATAATTACAAGTGATATTTTTTGTTTGTTTTGTATCATCCTTATGATAGTCCAGATTAGATGACAGCTCTTACTGCAGTCACATAATGTTTTGAACAGATGCCTAGCCATGCCTTTGCTATCTGTACCACTTCAGATATCTTCACAGCTGTGTTTCTGAATACCAAAAGGGCTATTGCCACAGAGCAGATACATAGCAACATTTGGAAGTCTTCTGCCCTTTGTAAATCATTGTTGCTGGACTCTTGTGCTAAGAAGTAGTCTTTGTGAGTAGGCATACTGCCATCCAAAGTAATGGATCTGGGAAAAATTGCTTCTATACTGTATGGTTGCATGTAACATATACCACATGCTCCCCAGAGTTGTCATCTTTAGTTCTTGCTTCCTATAGAGGATTATGTTGTCTTCCTCTTAACCTGTGAAACACCACCTGATACAAAAGGGCAGCTGTAGCATGTCCAGCTGTTTTATGCTAGAATAATTCATGGTTATAAAGATGACGTGACCCAATTCCAGTTGAAAACTACATAGAACCACCACATCTGGTGATGTCTGTCTGCAGTCTTAGGTGATGTGAAGTATGCGCAGCATATTCTGGGAGAGTTGCATAGTATCAGCAACTGATCTTTCTACCTCTTAAAGATGATTTTAAAAATAACAGTGATGAGAAGTATCTTTGAATATTTTGTAATAGCTATGCATTTTGTGTAAAGTCTTGCTGTAAATCTGTCCCTTCGGTTTTGCTTGAATGAAATATTTCTCTGTAAAAGATACTGATATAATTTTTTTTATTTACAAGACAAAAGTTCTGCATAGCATTCACCCTTCCCATCAAAGTCAGTATGTTACTTCATAGGGAGCAACACAGTAAACACAAAATTTGGGACTGGATCTTTCTGGTGTAGTAAAGATTTAACAGGATAGGGGTTTTTAAGATACTTTTCAGGCATGCAGCATATTAAAACCCTTATAATGGTAAGAGACTATTAAACAGGCAGCAGCATATAGGTGTTTAATCTTGGTTGAGAGATAAAGCCTATTTAAATCACTCATCACTGTATTAAAAAAAAAAAAGACAAGAGAGACCAGAAAAAAATGTTAGGGGTTCAAAGTGTAGCAAAATAGGAGAGGAGATAACCTTTGAGATAAATATAAGGAAACAAATATAAAAACAAATTATCTATATCCCACTGAAATAAAGCTTCTCAGATATGCTGTCACAGTTCAACTTAATTAGCACTAAGTATCAGAGTATGTTTAATATCTCTGAGGGAGTAGGAAGAGGTATGGAGAGGGGAGAAAGTGAGTTTTTCATCTTCTGGTGTTTGGGGTTTATGATTTACTTTTTATTTGTGTGTCTTCTGTATATGTGTGAGAGAGAGGGAGGGAGGGGCAGGCCTTGATTGGTTTGTAGGCTTATGCTAGGTATTGTCAATCCTGGAGAGCTATTTAGTATAGTTGAGCTTCTCTAGAATGCAAAATGACCTGTTCAAATCTGTTTAAAATCCTGTTAATGCTTCAAAGTACATGATCATCTGGGGTTCTAGAGGAGGTGCTACTTTTCCAGCAAAGGTGAGTGTTGACAATATGCATGCTGAAACAGCAAAAATGGAAGAAAAAAAATCCCTTCAATTAAGAGATTAAAACTGTCCCCAGTCCAAATCTGAAAGTGCCTTTCAAGTTGCCTTTGAAACTGTAGAAGCCTAATTGCTAAAATGTAACTCGGAAAAAAGACATTCTTTCATTCTTTCTGCTCCGCGTAGGAGTAACCTCTACCTCTTGAAGGTACGGTTAAAATACCTTTGGCATTGATGAGCAGCCTGGAGGAATACTACTTAAAAGACAGATATGAAAGAAAGTGACAAGAAGAGTTTGGCTGTTTGATTGTTTCCATGGAATTTTGCTCTGCTGGAATGGCAGAACTCCAACAGGAGAGCTGTTTGCTGCTATCCATTGTCTTCGATGGGGGTCCTGGTGTGCTCTGAAATGCCATTGCTCCAAGTAATTTTTTTCAATAGAAAGCAGACCTGCAATGACTAAATTTTTAAATATTTGAAAGGCAGTTTGATAAAATGTGATCTTACTTTGGGTAGAATTAGTCCGGCCCTAATGATTTTTAAGTTGTAGATTTTAGGCTGGTGCATTGTTAATTAGATATTCCTTGTTTAGGAGA
>VZTV01106190.1:0-36513 GCA_013400875.1 Anhinga rufa | reverse complement strand
AATAAACGCTGCTTTATTCTGTACTTGATTAAGCACGTGTATAACTTTAGTCAAAAGAACCTGTCTTGTGAGCCCAAAGTTGCGGCAATATGGCTGAGTAAGAACAGCACCTTGTGGAAAACATGAATCCCACAGCCAAAAATGTCTTTGTGAGATGCAGTTCTCTTTCAAAGCATGTGCTGCAGGAAGACGTGCTTCTGTGCCGAGAAAGAGCCTGTGCTTGTGATTTTAGCCTATCTTTGTGTAAATGAAGCTGTCTCCCAAGTAGGCATGGTAGAGGCAGGGATTTCATCTACCTAAAAATTAATTTCTTCATACATTTGTTGTTTGTCTACCTGGCTACTAGATGGTAAAGACGGGCCAATTGTGTTTCCTCTTTGACTAGTTACATTTTGGCTCATAATACTTTTCTCTCCCTGCAGTGAAAGTATCAGCTAAACTCTGAATACAACATAAAACCAAGCCAAACGCTCAGATGCAAAGCCCTAGAAAGAGAAAACTTGTGCGATGCTGAAGTTTCACAATTTCATTTTTTTAAGGTAAGTGCTATCAGGTTTTTTTCCAGGGCAATTCACCATCTCTAAAGCCAAATTCAGTCCAAGGAATAATTTTCTTTTTCACGCACACATGTAGAAGTCAACATGAATGCATGATTTTGGCTTGAAAAATAGTTTCTTTGACAGGTATTGCCTGAGAGAGCCAAGCAGTCTTCAGTCCACCCACCTACAGCTCTCCTACTGACAGGTGAGCAAATTCAGCACTCCCCTGATCAATATTTCAAGAGGTTGCATGTGAAAAAAAAACTTAGAAAGGTCTTGCAATGTGGGACATGGGGTGTTAACACGGAGGGTTAGCAAGTCCATATATACAGTGATGATGGGGACTACCTCTCAGCCCTGCTTTGGAAAGGCTGAATAGTCCCATATCATCTATGTCTCATTCACTTGATAAGTTTCTCCCTCCAGACCCCTACAGGTGGAGGTCTGCCTGATGCATTTATGCACTCCAGCCTCATTGGCTGTCAGGATCCAAACTTGGACATGTAAATTTATGTACCCACAAGAAGGTGCCTCTTGCAAGGGTGGCAGCCCAGCTCCCCATGTTGACAATAGGACTGTCCAGTGAATCCTAAAAGAGTTGTCTACATCTGGTCAGTGCAACTGCTCTTCAGACTTGTATGAAAACACCTAAATTTAACTACCTTAATCTGTAAGGCATGTCCCAGCTGTGGTGGGTCTGTAGAGGGTATGCTGCTGCGAGTGCTCCTCCTGCTCCCAGTGCAGGGACACCAGGGCTGTTCCTTCCCACAAGAGCTGTGGCAGCTCTGTGTGCCCCCAGAGGGAAGGAGGTATTCAAGCGATCTGTGCTGCTGGTGTCTTCCACCCCAAAATGCCTCTGACTACTTTTCTAACATACAAATTTGGATATCAAGAGGACACTCAAAGCTCTTTCTTACCAGTAGGCACACTGAAAGGTGCAGACACCTTGTTGTTGCATTTAGGATGAGAAGCAAATGAAGAGCAAATGCAATAATCAAAATACTACATACATATACATTTAAGGGTATTAAAGTTATTTTTCTGTAAATTCTTTGCTCAAGAACATTAGGCCTAGGACTAGCTCACCTAGCTCTTGGGGATATCTAAAATGAGTGAACCTCCTAAGCCAGATCTGGTAAAAAAGATTGCTTTTCCAGGCCTGGTAAGTGTATTTAGGACCACGGCAGTATTAGTACCAGGCAGAAATTCAAGTTCCTCACCTACCACCAGTGCTATCATAACATGGTCTCGCTAGTCTGCTGGGCATCCCTTGGCCACTATGCCATGTCCTAAGAAGGTGCGGGCAATCCTCCTCTGCTCTGGGGCTCAAAGAAAACTCCAGCTGCTCTGGCAGCTCCCATGGGGGTGTCAGACTTGTAGGGAATAATTGGAGGAGTAATTAATTGTGTTTGCTGCCAAGGGAAGAGTTGTGCGTGGCAGCCACCTGGAAGGGCTGGGCCATGGTCCTGGAGCCCATGTCTCTGGCTGTGTGGGGTGGCATCCTTCTCCTGGTTTGCTTCTGCTGACACGATCAATAGGCTGAAAGGAGGGGAATCACCACGTGTCCACCCCCCTCCAGCTCCCAAAGCAGTGAAGGTCCAGCTCTGCCTGTGGTTATGCATGTTACTAAATGGGGATGCAACTGTTAATTATTGGGAAACTGTGATACATGTTTGCATGTTGTTAAGTATTTTTTTTATAAATGGTCCAAGACCAACTCCTGACATTGACTGCTACAGTAGGAAGACAACAAATGTGGACAGGTAGCTAAAGAGCCTTGGGCAGATCTGAGCCAGGCCTAGCGTGCTGCCCCATTCTCCCCTGCCCAGGGAGAAGACATTTCCACACATGACCCTGGGGCCTGTGGCACAGGCTGGCAGCAGGACTATGTCAGCCCAGGACTCGGCTGAATATGCACTGCTGGCACATGATAAACATGTCACACAAATGTCCTAAGTACTGGGTAACTGTACTGGGTAACAAGACCAAGTGTGCTAACGAGAGAACAAATCCAAGTGTCAATAACAGGCACAGTCTGTGTGCACATTGCGTCCCTACAAGTTTTACCAGTGTATGTGTATTCCCCTGTAAAATTATCTTCTTTGTTGGTCCAGGAACAAAAGAGAAATTCTTACAGTAGCCCAAACATACCGGTTTGATTAAAAGTGTAACATGGTTTTAGTATAAACCGTGGCCTTCAAGTAAAAGAGTAATTTTTCACCACTGGATGGCAGAATCTTCCTCTGGTCTAACAATATAATAACAGAACAATTTGCTAAAATTAAAGTGAAATTGGAACTGTCATAATGAATCCGGTGTCTGATAAAAGTGGAAGGATCTACTGGAAATGTAATTGCAGAGGCAAAAATTATATTTTTCAGAAATCCTTTTCTGACTATAACATCTGGCCTTTTAATATCTGTCCTGTTCACATGAATTGTAGGGCCCTTGTTCTGCAGATTTGTCAGTGTCCCCCAACGTTGCCCACCTTGTCAATGCAGTGCTTATGTCTACACTGAGTATTTTTTCTCTTGAATCCCATACTGCGTCTGACTAAATGTTTGAATTACAGAAATCACCATACACTTGGGAGATATGTTTAGAAAGATGTTGTAGTTGGCAATACCTCTTAAAAATACAAACATCATAGTAGGTACAGGTGCTAAAGCTCAAGTAATACAGTGCTTGGGTCAGCAAATATTTTAAAAGAAAAATATATATTTAATTTCTATGGAGATTATGTGGTATTCTTAACTCATTGTTGGGACTTTTCAGGAGTTACTTTTAAATAGGCAAAAGTAAATGTCTAGATCCACCATTTCTTCTTTTACTTAGAGTATACACTGAGCAGCTTCACTGGACTGTGCCTGAGCAAAAGGAGAATAAGGAAATAAGCTAAGACTTCATTCACCACTGCCTAGTGGGAAGACAAACGTTGTCCTTAACCTCAGAAGGTTTGGTGTCAGTTTCTATCAAGCACAGGCTATTAGTTTCTATTAGCAGAGACTATTAAGTAATTCTGATTATTGTTAAGAATCTAAAACTGCGATTCTTTTCCAAGACCTTCTTCCATGGAGTTGTATATCCACATGAAGTGTTGGTGAAGGTTTTCACAGAGGTTTGAGTAACCTATACAAAATGAAACAAATCTTGTAATACTTGGCAATCATTAGTTTAAGAGCACATTTTTTAAGTGTTCGAGCAGAAAACTTTCCCCCAAATCATTTATATGAAAACCAAGAAGCTTGCAGATAGATCAGAAAGGACAAAAAAATAGGTGTGACATAAACTAAGTTGTTTCAGTGCATGAAACATCCACTTCTTCTTATCTTTGACTTCTGCAGCATCCTGTGGCAATGAGTTCGATGACTTCATTATATACTTTATACAGAGTATGTCTTTAGAAGTCTTTGTTCATGTTATTTTTACCCCCTCTTTCCAGGTCAAATGAATGCCTGAGCTACACCTTTTTGTGGAAGTGATTTTACCTTAAAAAAGCCCAAATAGCATTTAGACTGGTAGGAATTGAAATGTGCTCTGAGTCATGATTTCAGCAACAAAATATATGGGTTATTCCAGACAAAGTAAAAGAGAAAGCAAGCAGGGCAGTATGAGTGCAAACAAAACAAAAGCCATGCAGACATCCCCGTAGGGGTGGGGGATGCTACTTGCGTTGCAATGAACCAGTGTCTTCCCACATCTCGGCAGGCGCTGTGCTGGAGCAGTGTTTGAGCAGGCAGTGGCAGCTCACACGGGCAAACCCCAGTAAGGGGCTGGGAAGCTGCCTATTCTCTCCCCTCTGGCAATTACCAGGCTCTGGACTACAGCTTGCCTTGATTAAAATGACCCCTGTGGATCAGCTAGGATACAGCCCCACCGCCCCTCTGTGCCAAGCAGCTCTCCTGGTGTGTTCTCCAAAAAGCATCTTAACCCTGAAAACTGAAGAGCTGCATTTCCTCTGCGCAGTGCTTGTCAAAGTGTGCTAGAGGGTAAGAGGGCCTTGAGAACATCTGGATTATTATTAAACTGGAATTTACAGTAACTAGACCTAAGTGGCTTGAACAAAAAATTTACTGCTGATAAAGCCAGATGAATTTACCCAGATAATCCTCTGTGTTTTCTTCTGTCCTGAATAAA
Organism: Anhinga rufa; assembly: GCA_013400875.1. Lineage (NCBI taxonomy): Eukaryota > Metazoa > Chordata > Aves > Suliformes > Anhingidae > Anhinga > Anhinga rufa. The sequence goes on along the minus strand of VZTV01106190.1, from coordinate 31,837 downwards.
ATGTAACTTTGTAATTTATATTGGGGAGCACTGGGAAAGCTTCTTTTTTACTTGAGGGCTAATTGCTGGTCCAATAAAAGACTTCATCCACACCACGACATTACCCAGCAGCGTTACTGTTTACCTGCATGCTGGACTCAGTGGAGAGACATAGGATCCTAGCTGCCGATTAAGAAATGCAAAATAAGATTCAGGGCAAATAAACCATCAGTCGTGATGTTTTAAAGTATCCTATTAAAGGCATAGTGAAAGTACACAAAGAGTTTACAGCATGGCCTATAGTTTATTTTTCTAAAGGCCTCCTCGTTCAGCAGAGGCACATCACGGTAAATTCCCAAGTCACCTGAACTCAACGCTTGCATGCCACTGATATTCATAGTCTGCTAACAGGGTAGGCCATTGATGTTACACCTGAATTAAACAAACCTGGGACTGCTCTCTTGCAACAGGCCAGCAGGTCTGGGGCCACCCTCACCATATTTTTCAGTCTCTCTTCCCTTTGGGAGCAGGACAGGGGCAGCCAACCTGTGCACTCAGAGTGGCTGCTGGAAATGGGTTTCTCTGACCACCACCTGACGGGCAAGTCTCTGCCTGTCTCCCTGTGAGACCCTGCAAAGGGCAGGCCGTGCCTCTTCTGTTCCTTATTTTCTCACAGAAACCATTGTCTGCTCAGTCCTTGACCTTTTATTTTTCTTTTTTGGGTGCTCACCTCCCCCAGGAATGGTACAGAGCATTATCTACATAAGTGGGAATTCCTTGAGGTCTCCTCTTATGACTCACATCTACAGTCGTATTAATACTCATGTCTTACACTTGCCACATCTCTGCTGTCTTCCGGTTAGATGTCATTTTTGATGAATGGCAGGCAACATTTTCCTCCTTTAATGCATGGGGCACGGCTAATGGGGGGGCTCCTAATGCACCTGCTAACAGAATATGAGACTTCGGGTGGCTCATTTTGAGGGCAGGTCTTGTGCTGACGCCACACAGCCCTCAGCTGCCATGTCCTCATCCACTGTGTCGTGGATTTGCTTTGGAAGGAGCTGATGGACTAATTTGACATGTCAAAGCTAATGTTGCAAAATCCTTGGGTGTATCAACCTTACAAAGCACAGCCATAAATGTCAGCAACTTAAGCAATGGAAGGAGTTACAGCAAAATTATGGTTTAACCTGTCATGAAGAGTAGCCTCCAAAAAATTAGTAATCTTGCCTTTGTTTTGCAATGTATGTCTTTGGCAAAGGTCACACTGCGAAGTCACTGCTGAGTGTTTAACATAAAAGATGGTATACAACGTGGTGCTTAGAAGCTAATCCTTAATTTTTGCTTGTGCTTTCAACATTCATTTATTTTTCCCATTTCCTGTCTTTCCTTCTGCAAGGTTATCCCTGCTGTATCAATGTCCCTGTGACATGCTGCTGTCTTTCAGTGTTAATGTCACAGATACGGGGCTCTGCCTCACTGTGATTCTGTTTCTGTCTGTAAAACAACCCAGCTAACCTTGGAAGAGCATGTGAAAAGCCCTTGGTCCTCCCTTTATCAGCATCACCCAATCCATTAATGACAGGCTAATTGAAAAGCCTTCGCTTATGGCCTAACCCTGCTCTGTAAGGTCAGGATTAAATGTAAGGGTTTCCTTAACTGAACTCCTCAGGGCTAATTCCTTTCCTCTGGCAAAAGGACTTGTGAAAGGGGATTCCTGCTTGGTTTCTCTGCTTGATGTCTCTGATATGGGGAAAAAGCCCCAGCGTTTTCCTCCAACAGCTCAAGTCCTTCTCAAGTCCCTTCTAAAGGCTTAAGTGGCCCCTCTGTTCTTGTGCCAGCTCTCTGCACGGATGCAAACCATCACCTCAGGATACTAAATTGTCTGGTTTGCCAAGGTGGAAATCTGCTTCTGCTTCAGAAAATGGGGTATGATTTGAGGAGGAATTTGGGAATGGATGGGAGGTGCCATCTTTGTGACTCACTCTCTCAGGCAAAGTGCAAAGTAAGGTAAAGATTGTATAGCAGCAAGAGGGAATAAATAGGTATCTGTTTTGCATAGCTGCTATCCAGGGAGACAGGGCTAGAGCAAACATATTCAGTGATAAGTCTCTTCTTTTGCCTCATTGCTGGGTGTAAAAATCACCAATCCAAGCTCAAGCAGGCAGGATTTGACACACAGCATGAAGTCTGCTGGTGGGGTTTGACCAGGATAAATAAGACATGTACACAGACCAAAGTGGGTTTGTGCTGAAAGGAGCACCTGCAGTTCTTGTGGAAGAAAACTACAGGGAGGTCTCTGCAAATCTAGGTGAGTTTTTTTTTTTTTGTAAGAAAACAGAAAATCCTAATGGCGGAGAAGTGAAACTCCCCCAGTCTCTCCAGAAATGGTAGCTCACACTCCTCCAGAGGTTCTTATTCCCTTGACAGTCTTTGGAGGGTAATGAGGTGATCCGTGGAGGGCTTCTTCAGCTATTAGTCTTCCCCGGACTGAGTGGTACTGCAGAGAATTAAAGCTCCCAGAAGACAACGGCCATTCCCACGGCCTCAATACATTTTATTTCTGTAAGTGGAAGAAAGGCTCCAACAGAATTATTCACCCTTCCCCTGCCCCCCATAACTTCCTTCATCACTGCTCTATAAATTAAATCTGGTGAGGATTTTTCTCCTGAGCAGCCTCTCAGGACAAGTGCAAAACTCATTAAATGAAAACAAATGTTCAACCCTTCCCTGTTATTTCCCTCCCCAGCTGGCCTGTTAAAAAAAATCATAAAACTGAAATAGAAAAAGGTAGGAGTTTCCTGTTTTGCTAACTAAAGAGAAAGGCCAAGATGATCCCTGGTGCAAGCAGTGGGACCATCCATCCTTCGACTGAGACTGACTGAGAAGGGAGAAGCCATCTTGGAAGTGGGTGCAGGAATGCTGAGCCTCAGGGATAGCTGGTGGACAATGGGGAACGAAGCATGTGTCTCGTCTTTGAGGCACAGCCCCAGACCACCTCTGGGTGCAGGCCTGTGTGCAGGCAATGTGTCCACCAGCAGTCTGAGGAAAGGCTCAAGCTGGCCATTTACTGGCCGTAGATGCACTCAGGGTGGCTCCAGCCACAGTGCAATGAAGAGAACTGCCATGGAGATACATCGGCTTCACGGAAAAACAGTAAGTTAGATGGAGATGTGAGCAGCAAAACTGCATAAGGGCTTTGGAGGGGGTAAAATGGCCATGTGATGCCAAAGAGAGCTCTCTGCTTGAGCTCTGCCACTGTGAAAACACAATGCCTTTGAACAAAATACAGTGGAAAACACAGTTTCCTAGAAACTTTTGGGGGTACTTTACTGTGGTCCACGGGTGCCTGAAACAGTGATATTTCTGACTGGTAAGTTGCCAGCAGTTTGCTGAAGGGGTTTGGTAGGAACACCAGAGTCCACGTGGCAGTTTTCCTTTGCCCTGGTGCGAACTAAGGTCTTCATAACTCTCTGTCAGTGAATTGTATTAACTGCAGTTCAGAGTAATCAGTCTCTCTTGGGAAGTTACCATTTGACTTTCGCACTTGCTCTTACTAAGTAATACTATAAATCTTTGAATCGTCTGGCTGCCTTTGATCTAGCTGCAAGTCTGTTGAATACTTGGTGACTGGAGTGGAGGAAGGAGGGAGAAAAGTACCTCTTTGCTGTGCTAAAGTCATTCAGAGTGCTGAAAAAAAAGAGTCGGATATGGATCAGCTTCCTAAAGAAATTAGTTCAGTTTGAATTGTTACAATTTGTGTAATCACACTTCAGAGCTGGGGAGGAATAATTATTTTCTTAAGTGTATGTTGTTTGGGAAAAGGAAAAGGTAGGTTTAGTTGAATATTAAAATTACTCTTTAGACTAAGATCCTGTCAAAAGCAGAACTCACAGGAGGTTCTTTTTTTTTTTTGCAAACAGGTTGTTTGCAAATGGCACTTCGATGCACTACAAAACAAAATATTAGAACAGACAGGTTTTGGGGGGATACACTGCCTGCAGGCGGAGCACCCAGGGCAGGACACGGGGAACTAGGTTAGTCACTGGGTGCTAGAGAGTACTACACTTGCAGCACAAAACCCCCGAGTCATAAGCCTAAGTCATGGCAATCCAGAAAAAGCTTTGGCCTTCCCAAGTGTGGGATTTATCTCATTCAGTTCTGATCCTGCAGTCATCTAGAGTCCCTTTAGAGGCTAACAGACAGACTCAGCATATTGCAAGTCCACCAGAATGTGAAGTGGACCCTGCTTTTCATTCCTGGTTATCTGAGTGCTGCTGTTGGCGTTGCCCCTTCATGCAGGCCAAGGGGCGCTTTCTTGTTCCCTCCACATTCATTACCTATGTTGTTGTGACGTTGTGAAGTGGGAGCACAGACCTAAATCCTATGTCAGGATTAACATGGGCTGTAAAGCAGCATTTAGAACAGATGCCACTGGTGGGCAGCTCTCTTGTGGTGGATCAGGTATTACTAGGGGTATTAGGTGCAGGATAGCAAGATGGGCCATGGGAGGTGCTTTACTGAGAGGCAGCTTGATCTGTTGAAGCTACATTGGCCTTATTACACTGTGACAACATCATAGAGACCACTATGCTCTGAAATCTCTTTAGAAAAATGAGAGTGATAGCTGTCCCAAGTGATACATAAAAAAAAGAAGGGATTATGCTCAATATTTGCAAGGCTATCAGCCACACCCCTCAGCAATCATATCTATTAACATGATTACAATGGATGATGTACCCTTCACTTCTGAGCTTCCTTAATTTGAGCATTCATGGCAATCACATACCAGCTGAAAGGCTTCTGAATTTTTTTTTGTGAATATTACTAGACAAAATTATTGTCGATGAGAAATCATTGAAAAATGCTTTCCTCTGGGAATTTAATTTTGGCATCCTTAATTTTACTATTTGGTACTCTGTGAATCTCTGCAACAAGAGCAGAAATGGGAGAAAAATGCGTCCTTGAGTGCACGTTCAGTGCTCAAATTCAGCTGCAGCGCTGAGTTTGAATGAGACAGCAAAGTAGGACAATCACCTTTTACTCCTGAATGCTCTTGAGGTCAAAAGGGAGAAAATGCACCACTCAGCTATAGAGATTTCCAGTTTCTGAGGCAATCACTTATTTTTTGCTGTTATCAGCTACTCGTACTACCATATGTTATAAAAAATAACTCCCCCACCCTTTATATCCTTGTATTGTGCTTGTTTATGCAATTCTGCTAAGGCACTTATGAAACAACTAGAGGAAGTTTGAAACTAAGCTTCCTATAATATTACACATAGCCAACATATGAATATATGTGTTCATATGTGAATACATATATATATTTCTCTAGAGGTTGGTATAGTCAGGCATCCTTGGATACATTTATATATGCCCTAAGTAGAGTAATGTATGTTACTATAAAAAAAGGCAACCTTGTGGGTTTATATATATATATATATATATATATGTATCTACCTTTATATTTACCTATATATCCACACACAGAAAAATAGGAATATATTTGTGTGAAAGGGACAAAAATACAATGTTTACTCCTGGATTTGAGATTAAATCGCGTATCAAGGGCTCTGCTTTGCCCATGCAATGCAACAGTGGAATCTTTACCTAAAGCACTCTTACATCGACTCAAATCTTCTGCAACTTAGAAATCCTCAGAGGGAGACTGCATGCCCCATCTATCCCTACTGTCACAGACATGTCCATGAAGGTGTGTTACGTAGCGTAGCCTTCTGGCTATCTGCACCTAAAATGTACATTGTACATAGGTCTGTAAGTACCCCAGAAGGAAGAAGGGGTGTATGCCTTGTGACTACCTTTCCAGTCCTTATGGGAAACATTATTTCCAGCTTAAAATACAGTAGTGTTTAGTGGCCTTGATTTTGTTTTGGGAAGAGGAAGGCTTTTAATCTTCAGAAGGAATGGTTGACCAAAAAACAACTTTGATTTGCATTTTTTGGGGAAAATAATTGTCATTTTTATGATGTGCCAGGACAACACTAACCCCTTCCCATTTTTTGTGAGTGGTAGGGAAAGCATATTTTGTGAAACACACTTCAACTATGCCTGAGACTCAGCATGTCAACGAATGCGTTTGGTGAAAACAATAGGTAAGAAGGCCAGGTGCCAGACTACGGAGGGCAATGAAAGCACTTTTCTCACGTGTAGTAAAATCAGAGGCACAAGCTACAAAGCGTACCCCCTGCTTTCCTCCAACATGTGGGACTCATCTCTGGGGCTGCTCAGCTGGATGTAATGCGGGACATTTGGGGCGGGAAAGGGTTGCAATGATGGTTAGGAAAAGTGAAGGAAAGGCAAAGAGCAGGCGTTGTGGTGCACCTTCTTTCTGCCTGCTTCGGCTAGTTCAGTCTGCCATTAGGAAGCAGTCCCTGCTTCCCACATTTGCAGCAGAGCACTCCCCCCATATAAAACAACCCAGGGGACGCAACCTCCAGCCCAGCTAGCAGGATCAGCTCACCAGCCAGCTCTAGTGTATGAAGATAAAATGCAACAAGGAAGATGCATGAGAAATACTAATTCACTCCAATGGTTGAGAGCAGAGGCACAAGCATTAGTTTGATTTGATGCATTTTCTTTAGTAGTGAAGCAGGTCATCTTGGATCTGCTCCAGACAGCTTATTCTTGGCTTCAAATAGCGTGAATAAATATCACTCTTTGCTTGTAAGGCCGGGCCCAAGTAGGTGACTTTCCCCTGGGGAAGTTCTGTCAACCCCTGTCCTACCATGTTCCTATGATTAGGCTGAGTGCATTATATAGTAATAACCCTCTTCAGTACTTTGAAAATCTATATTAGAGCCAGCAAGCAGGGGCTCGCATGACAGTATGGATGGATGGACAGCCTGGGTCTGGTGACAGCAGCAACATCAACAACAGTGGCAGGGTATAATCTCCTGGCAAAGGCTGCAGCAGGCAGAAAACAAGAATGAGTTTAAGGAAGCTTAAAAAAACATGTCCCTGGAGGTTGTCGCCACAGCTCAAATCCTTACTTGAGTCTGTAGCCACAGGCCATGTAACCAAGCTGTGGGAGCAATCACCCCCTAAGGAAGCTGCCACTCACCTGCTCATGCAGGCTCCCTTACACCTGCACTGGGGCTGCCTCTGCCTACAAATGTCCCTTGTGTGTAGATGATCACAGAGGCCATATCGATAGCTATGTAATTTGCTAGTAAACTCTGCACGGGTAGAGCAGGAGAGCTCCTCCCATGGTGATGTAGTGGTGCCTGTACAAAAAAGTCCTTGTGCTGGAGTTTATTTTTGTTTGGTGTAAAAAAAATCCCTAAGCTGTTGTTAGATGGAGGGATGTACAGCAGCAACACTGCTATACTGCTGCTCCAGCTTAGCTATGTTGGCCATGGGAAAAGTACATCACATCTCCTGTGCAACCATTAGTTGTGCTGGCAAAGCTTTCATGTGTCAGGTGCTAGGGGAAAACTGTGAAGGCCCCTAATTGCAGAGCTGTCAGACCCCGTGCAAGGCTTTCCTCTACATGGCCACCGTGTGCTTGCATTGCCTGGGCTGGGGCCAAGCGAGGTAAGAGCTGCTGCCACCACTCATGGCTGCATGAACTCCACCACCTGCTACCTGTAGCCACGGCAAGGATGGCTGCAGCCGTTGCATTCTAACATTAATTAGACACTCTCATGCACATACTCCTGGGACACCAGTTGCTAAGCTGATTACATTTTTAAATTAGCCCTGTGGAGAAGGAGGGGGCACTTCAGTTCTCCCTTTCATCAGTTGTTCCTCTCCCTGTGTTAACAGGCAAAAAAAAAAAAAAGAAAAAAAAAAGTAAGGTGGAAACAATAAGCAAAATGAATGAACCTAAAAATCCATCCTTTGCTCTCAGAACAGTTCTGCAGCATGAATGCAAAAAAGCCACCAAAATGCCCAAGGGTGCGGGTGAAGGTCCTCAATCTGAGGGCATTGCAGCCAAGTGCATGCCCTGCAAGCGGGAGGAACTGCTCGTGTCACTTGTGTGGTGACAGCGAGCACAGCCCTGCAGCACATTTGCCATGGGAGTAATACTCATGCTGTTGTGTTTTTCAAGGCAATGAAGCATTTCCCAAGAGGGTAAGCTGTGGGGTCAAAGCCCACATTGTGTCATGTCTTCTAGTGAAAAAGCTGTGTTCTTACTGGTACTAACTGCAACCAAGCAGGACCAGGGTAAAGTATGGCAGCCACTACACTGGGGCATAAGCGGCTACCTCAAAAAAACCCCAAACCTGAGCATTTCTGACTGTCTTTTTTCCAAGCCTATCACAAGTGTGTGATGTACACAAGAGTTCAGGTGCTCCAGTATAGACACGCTGACACCTGCAATTCCTGAGTGCAGCCAAATTGCTCTGGGCTATTGGGCCTTGTGTTACCAACTTCTCAAATTAAGGGAAAAATCTTTAGAAAATGCAGAGTTTTCCTCAAAGCCTCACTTTATCCTTCTACAGGGCTGGTGTAGATTTCCTCTATAATGAAGGGAGAAGTGTCTACCTCTTTCCAGTATCTACACCGCTTGACAACAGCCACAGATAGTTGCATAGAGCAATTTGCACATCCAAGAGCAGGCAGGAGCCAAACTGCTGCTTTGGTGGTCTCCTTGGGGTGCAGCATTTTCCTTGAGAGCCCTTCAAGGACTCTTGATTGCCCTCTGGGGCAGAGCCTGAAAGCATCTCACAGCCAGTCCAAGGGACTTCCTCCAGCCTCAGAACGAAGCTTGTGACCATCTCATTTCCCTAACGAGGAAACCCTCTCCAGGAAAACCTCTGATCTCAATGTGGGGAGTAATGCTCATCATGTAGACCTTGCTACAAAGGATGAAGAACTCCGTACGGGACTGGGATGGGTACACTTGTAAGAAGAAACCCTGGTCCTATTGAGTGAGTGCCTTAGGTCTGCTTTTGGTTGCTCAGCCAGGAGGTCCAGCCAGCAGAATACTGGGGGCTGGACATTTGCAGCCCTTCAGGAAACTCTCAGGGCTGAGAACCTATGTCCTGACCACCCACACTCACCCCTCAGCAGCGGGCTGCTTTTTCATGTCTCCTCTTGTCCGCCTTACAGATTATGGCACAACGAAAGCTGCAGTGAATGAAAATCTATCTAAGAGCTTGGTCTGCAAACAGGGCAGGCTGGGGAGCTCTGGCTGGTCCCCAGAGTATCACATGATATTCAGGTCCAGTTTTAATTATTTTTTAATTTGCAAGAGCAAGTGTCTCTAACTAAACCATGTAAAAAGCCTCTGAATTACACGTACAAACCAAACAGGTACCAAAAGGAATTCCTGCTGGGCTATTACACAAAAGCTTTCTGTTGCTCATTGCTAAAGGCAATCATCTCTCCAGCTTTGCAGGACTTGTAACCTCAAAACTCAAAAAAAAAAAAATCTCTTAGTCATATTTTTGTCCCTGAAAGAGTTCACTACTGAAATCCAGTATTCTGCTTTTTACTTTTTACCAGCAAAAGTCTGTGATTTCAGACTGCAGCTGGTAGCCCTGTACCTCTCAGGGCTCAGCCCCTTTCTTCTCCTTTCTTTTGTGTACATGTTTCTTCCAGTTTACCAGCTCCATCAAATAAATAGATGGCTGTTATGATTATGCTCCATGCTGAGTTAAATGTTACTAACAGTGTTAAAGGATTGCTATGGAACAAAATGCCCCCTGGGTAAAAATACAGTAGTTAAATGCGGAAAACGTGGGTCTATCCACACAGTCAAAACACAATTTAAAGCAGCCGCGTTTCAAAAGTGCTTTATTTGGGCAAACATAATGCATACTTTTGTTATCAAAATATATCTAGATCAATATTGCTCTTTGAAATCACACGGGATCTCTGCTGGAAGAGGGCTGTAATGAAAATGACTCTGCTTAGGATTTGACATTGGGCTTTGCTCTCTAACTGAGAGAGAGGTTAGAGAAATGTGGATGCTGAGGGTACTGGGGTACCTCTGAAAGTCCTTCAGCTTTTCTGTGGTCTTTGCTTTGCTGGCAATGGAAGCCAGGCCTGCTAAGTCTCAAGACATAAAGTCAAGATGTTACTGAGCCCTAAAAGCAGGTTGGTTTTGAAAAGAACTTTTGTTAATTGTGATTTTTTTTCTTGGGACACTTGCACTTGGATTCGTGGTACCACGACATCAGCTTTTCCAAAAGAAAAAAATGGAAGGAAATTTTTAACAGTGTTTTGACACTGTAAACTTTTAAGGTTGGTTTTTTGTTTTTTTTTTGGGGGGGGGGGGGGAAGGGTTCTTCTGACAGATGTGCAGGTTTTGCAGAAATCTAGTAGGAACATGTGGATATTGAAAAAAAACCCCATGCCATTTCCAACTGTTAATGTCCCATCTGCATCCCTAACACTCCAGACCCTCTGCAATTTCTTATGTCATCTCAGCCTTGATGTGGCTTTTTATATGATTGCCCCTGCAGGGATGAAAACAAGCCCTGCTGATAAATAACTGTATGTACCACAAAAGTGCAGCTTCTGGACTAACCTTCCCATCTGCACCTTGGGCCAAGGGCCAGGTGCTGGGAGATGGGACAATTCCCTGATTTATTGGTTTTTTATACACCTGTGTGCAATCAGTTGCAGAATTTCCTTGTCACAGTGATGCAAGTGCACACATTGTCAAATAATCTGAAGGTTGGATAATAACTTCCAAACTGCTTTTTAAAGGGAAGTGCATATATTTTGCAACACCTGCTACACAGGCTGTAGAGGAGTAGTGTGGAAATCAGCATTCCCCCTGCCCCTGCTGAGCCTAACAAATGCTATTCAGAGCAGTTTGTTTTAATTTTAGTGGAGGGAACTGCTTTAAAAGCTTATACTCTCTATAGTATTATGAAACGTATGCCCTGAAAGGCATGTTATTTAATCTGTTTTCTTGTTTGTGTACCATTTAATGCAAAAATTTTTTTAAAAAAAAAAAAAGGAAATGCAGAGGTTTTCCAGGACAGAGTTTTCCACTTCTAAGTTGTTTCCTTAGCGGCTTTTTGAGGACGATTGATGTGTGAAAGCAAGGGACAGGGTATTGCCACTGTGGTAGAGATGGCAATGGGAGCATGCACTTGGGAGGAGAAGGGATGAAATGTGAAGGTGAGGAGCTGACCTCTGTCTGGCTCCACTCTGGGAAGGAGAATCTGTGCTGCCACTTAACACAAATACCAAAGGGGTTGAGCTTTTTGGCGTTTCACAAGCACTCCAGCCATTTCAGGGTATGGCAACAACCTTACAGGGAAACTGCTATCTGGTACCACTGATAGCAGCGATATGGTTAGAGCTGGGTCTCCTCACACCTAGGTGATCGGCTCAGTCCAAAACCTCAACAACAAAAGTTCTGAAACTTGGAAAAAATCTGATTTTATTAGCCCAAACTTTTCAGGGCAGGATTGTTTTTATTCCTAAGCTATTTGCAGAATAAATGGCTCAATAAGCCCTTTCTGTACTGCTTAGTGGAAAGAAATCCAGGGCAATTTCTGCCAGAAAGAGAGGGTCATTTTGGGGGGTGAGGTGCTGGCCTGCAGAAAGCACAGCTTCCTTTCTTGGTTCAGCTGCAAGCTTTCTGCCCAGTGTACGGCCTCTGGCCTCATCCTCTACTTCGCCCACAGGCTGAACAGGCAGTCACATTCGCACAGCGTTCTGGGGAGCACTCTCAGCCCCTGCGTTCAGACACAGCACTCTCAGCCCCTGCGTTCAGACACGGCTGCTGAAACATTGCCAGGGAGATGTTCTGGGGTTTAAAAAACCCTTGCTCTCAGGAAGGGTGGGTCCATTTTCCCACCTTTCACCAGCAAAAAGACAGCGACTCCCAGAACAGCTCTGATGATGAGGCAGCCCTGCCTGGGGCAGCAAGGTCCCCATTCTTGCTGGAGGGTGGTGGGCACTGGCTGCAGGGAAGCCAAATCTCTTGTAAAGCCTCAGAAACACTGTAAGCAACAGACAGGGTTGATTTTCCTCTTCCTCCTCCCTGTGCTTTCCACTAGACTTTTTCCAAAGGCAGAGTGTAAAATTTCTCACAGTCCATATTGATACCAAGGATGTATCTGATCGCTGTCTCTAGATCACTTAATCCCTCCAGTATTCTTTATAGCTAGATGAAGATGAATTAGGTCTAGATGCAAAAAGAAAATATGTTAAATAAAGGCTGAGAGAGTTGGGATTGTTCAGCCTGGAGAAGAGAAGGCTGTGGGGAGACCTTATTGCGGCCTTCCAGTACTTAAAGGGGGACTATAGGAAGGATGGGGGCAATCTTTTTAGCAAGGCCTGTTGTGACAGGACAAGGGGTAACGGTTTTAAACTAAAGGAGGGTAGATTCAGACTAGATACAGGGAAGAAATTTTTTACAATGAGGGTGGTGAGACACTGGCACAGGTTGCCCAGAGAGGTGGTCGATGCCCCATCCCTGGAAACACTCAAGGTCAGGTTGGACGGGGCTCTGAGCAACCTGGTCTGGTTGAAGATGTCCCTGCTCGCTGCAGGGGGGTTGGACTAGATGACCTCTAAAGGTCCCTTCCAACCCAAACCATTCTGTGATTCTATGATTCAGGAAAGAAAATACATTAAAGCCCTGTCAGTGGAGGTATTTTCCCAGGGCAAGACTGGGAAGGTGCAGGGCTGAAGGAAGGTGAAGCGGGAACAGGAAAAGGCTGTATGCAGTTTCTGTACAAGTATTATACAGAAAAAAATTCCCATGCTGTTGTCAGTCTCCTCAGCAGCCAGCTCTTTGCCAAGGCTCCAGGACAGGACTAACCTGGGTGAAGCCCAGGGGGCCAGCAGGTTCCTCACTACTGGCCTTATCTTCATCCAAACCAAGTAGTTCTCCATCCTTAAAAAGCACAGAAAAGTGAGATCCCAAACTTCTGCTGACCCCCAGGCCTTTGTGGCAAGGTCATGGTTGTGCAAGTAGGCACGGGTTCAGGCCCTTGGACATTGCTGGTCACTGCAGGACATTCCCTCCAGCACAGAGCAGACACCATCCCAGGTTTCCTAACATGGGCTGTGCTTTTGCACTGGGACAACCTGGCGCATCCCCTGCCCTTCCAGACTCTTCAAAGCTCTGCTGCATCTTAGGCTGCTACTCACGTGGAAAAAAAAAAGCAATACAATGTGATACTCATCTGGTGTAGATGTTTTTTTTGAGGCACTTCAGCTTCAGGAGAAGGGGAGGAAAGAGACTTCTCAGTCTGGACATGGGAGTCCTGGCACCCCTCACCCCTCAGCTGCCCAGGGTGGGCACAGACCCTGCCCTTTCCCCAGAAAGGAGATTTTTTTGGTGAGGTTTCTCCCAGGCTGTGTAATCTCTCTGCTCTTATGGCCTGCGGTACCTTTTCAGGGGGCAAAGACAAGGGGCTTTGCCTCTGTCCCACAGACCTGGAGCCACATCTGACTCCCACAGGATGGGAGCACTTCTCAGCGCATCCTGGTATCCCACCCTCTGGGCAAGGGAAATTCCTGGCTGTATTGTGTCACCAGTGTACTGTAAAAAAAAAAAAAAGAAAAAAACAGTGTTTCCTACAGATTTCCCCGGCTGCATGATGTAGTTGTGATCAAAATACCCGAGGCAGCATTTTCAGAGCTTCCAGTAAGCATGTGGGCTAATTAAAGGATTTTTCTTGGCACAAAGGACCCTCCTCTGGTGGTGGCTGAAGGAAATAGGACAAACCCAGACATCAGGCATGGCAGTGCTTCATCTTGAGCCTCCTAAATCCTTTTCAGTTGTCACTCGGATGATCCACCTGCCACAAGTGACCGTACTCTGAAAAACCCTTCTTGTCAAAATTACTGATAGCAAAATACCTCTGTGATCTACTCGGCACCAGGCAATGCTGGCCTTCATCATGCTGCCAGGGCATCACCAAATAGTGAAGGTGCCTAGGAGAATGTGAGATGTGTAAGAGTAATAGCAGCTCTGGTGAGGGAACGCAAAAAAGATCCCAGATTTTAGCAAAGACTTCCCCAGGGATGCAGAGTGCTGCCCAGAGGGATGGGAATTTCCTTGTGGAGCAAGGCTTGGACTGCAGCATCCTACTGTGAGAGGAGACAATAAAACAGGGCCCTAATTTTTTGAGAGCATGAGGAAGGACCCACTCACCAGGCAGAGGCTTTCCTTCAATAACTGAGTCTGAGAACAGACCCAAAACGAAATAAAAAAGGGAAAAATAAGGGAGTGGCCAGGCTTAAAAGCAATATTCAAGGTAGGCTGCCTTGCAGTCACGCACTTGATCTACATCCTGAGTGTTTTAACTCTACAGCTAGAAAATAATAATAATAATAATAACAACAACAATAATAACAATAACAATAACAACAACAACAACAACAACAATAATAATAATAATAATAATAATGATGTATGGAAATCAGCTAGCACCTTCCTAAATCAATACAGTTAACAGCAATCAAATTATGGGAAAGAGAAAGTACTTGATTTTGCCTTAATTGCTTTTTGATATTTTTTAGGGAAACAAATGCTTTAAAAATTTGATGGTTTTTTACTGAGTAGATGAAAAAATAAAATAGAAACCTGGCTTGTTCCTAGACAGACAGACTGCATTCCCTAATTAACCAACACACTCAAGGAGAAGCAAATTAAAGCACCGGTAGTTTAATAACAAAAGTCAGACGACTTTTTATGATTTGTGGAAGAAAATTGTGGAGTGCCCCCAAGTGAAGGCAGCCTGAGGAGTAACAGGAAAATGAAGGGTTGAGCTTTTCCCAGCTGGCTTTAGCCTTAGCTATGTCACGCTGAGAAACGTCTCTTCTCAGGTTGGTGGAAAGAGATGGCTGGTTGTGGAAACGGTGAAAACAGGGGTGGGGGGAGTGTCTCCACAGATACAGAGGGTGGGTGCTGAGTGTAAAAACTTCAGTTTTAGGGTAGTCTCAGTCTGTGTGTCTAGTCCACAGTTTTTTTTTATTTGTGCCAAATCCCAAGATGATGGTTGAGGATCTGCTTTGATATCAAGCTTGTCAGCTCCTTGGAGCAAGCATGCGTGGAAGAAACAAGAAGGGACTGGCAGCAGATGCTTCCCAGGGAGGAACTTCTGGCTACAGAGGTGGCTGGGGCTCTTTGGCGGTGGGGTGGGAGGCAGCACAAGAGCTGGGAGAGCTGCTCTGTGCCTGCTGGGTTTCATTTAGCAGTTTGAATAGGAGACATCAGTTGATTTTCCTCCTGGGCTGGCAGCCGAAGCAAGCAGGGAGCCTCCATCCTTGTAGTCTGATAGATGATCAGTTCACTCTGTAATTCTTACATGGCCCTTGAGGCAATTTGCTCCGGCCTGAGAATACAAGATACAGCCATGCTTCGTGCCAAAATGAGATGTCAGGTTGCTCTGCCCTTCTGAGTCAGATGAGAAATACGCCTTGGACATTATCGCATTCATCTCGGAGGCCTGCCTGCAAATCCCTTGGGTTTTCCTATGAGGGAATAGACCTGATGGCTGTGCATTGAGCAGGCTCTCAAACACAGGCATGCTCAGCTCCTCTGCACGTACTCTGGGCTTTTATCTGCGCAACAGGAATTTACACAGGCAAGCTGGCAGCTGCCTCCGCATGAGTGACCTCCCATCCATGCCAGCAGCCCAGCGAGCCCATGGCAGCGTCTGCGGCACAAGCACATCTTGTACCCTGCCAGGTCCTGCTGCATCCCGTGGCATCCCGCAGCATCCTGCACCATCCCACTGCATCCCACCACATCTCTCTGCATCCCACTACCCTGTTACCAAAGGAGAGCTCGTTTACTTTTTCCAGGCATGCTGGTCCAGGGGAAAGATATTGTCTTCCTGACCAGCCTTCCATGGCTCGTGTAAAGATGGCACTTAAATGTAAGCAGTGTGGTTTATTCAATTGATGTCCTTTGATTGAATGTAGGCCACTGAGGCAATTTAGGCTGGGGAGGTGGCTTGCTCCCCAGCTAGTCTATAAACTTGTCTCCATTTTGGTTGCAAAGGACCAGAGAGAGGGACCACCTGGTTGCCAACATTTATGGAGTCACACGTTATCAAGGAGAGAAGAAAGAAAACAACTTAAGAAAACTAAGCAGTGCCATGGCAGGCAGAGCAAGCTGCCGCTCCCACCACCCATGCAGCAATATCTGCAGCCCGGCAGGCCTTTAGGGATGGGCCTGGTGGGACCCCATGGCAGCACTGCGCCGATGGACGCCCCCTCCTCCGGCTGCACCCCATGCCATGGCACGGGCAAGCGTATCATGCAGTTGCCACGTTTCCTCACTCTGCTCATGCAAATAACCTCATCAGCCAGGCTGCTTTTCCTGCCAGGCTTGCAGCTCTGTGTTAGACTGGGTGGTTCATTCTTTATTAGTTAATTAACCTGGCCCCAGTCCGTGGTTTTGTCGCTGTGACCTGTTATGGTGACTGCTTGGTCCTTAGGTCTGCAGTTTCACCCACGTGCTCCCGAACTGGAGTTGCCAGGCTGAACACCTCTGAAGTACAGAATAGCTTAACTTCTGATAATTTTATTTAAATCTCACAGTAGGCATGCACACTCCAACACACGTACATGCACCTTTTTATTTCTTAACACTAGAAACAAAATTCATTCCCTTCACTATTATTCTTTCTCTGCTGGCTTATGAGTTGTTTCTTTATTGGCTCTAAAGCACAGCTACTTACCCTGCACTGCCTGGGAAAAGCTCTAGAAAAGACCAGCTCTGCATGGGAAACTGTTAATCACAGGAGGGAGGGAGCGGACAAGTTTGCCTTGCTCAATGGTTTGTGTTGGAGGTTTGTCACAGTCTGACCCAGTCTAGTACCGCCTTGTCCAGGCACCACCCGGCCCCTGGTTCACTCGTGTGCCCTGTGGAGACCCTGGGGACCCTCCATGCCTTTAGGGTGGGGACAGGTTTCCCAGAAACCCACTCCCTTGAAAACTTTGGGGAAAAGTAGTAAGTAGGTATAGCGTTAGCTAGTGGTGTGCGTGTTTTTTTGGGAAGAACAATTTTCAATATGGTAGGGACGTTTTTCCAGATTAATGGTCATTTAAAAATATCCTGACCTTTTAAAATGTCTTCATAAACCTGTCTCGAATGGGTTTCTTAAGGATAAGACTCACATAAATCTGAAGCAAATACGATTTAAAATATTCCAGATTTTCATTCACACTTTCTTTTTCAGTTTTGCAAGGAGCAAAATGTGGTTTTCCCGCTTGGAGACCGTTGAAGTTGAGCTTTCATCTCAAGGCACCTTGTTAAAGAGGTTTAAAATCTCTTCTGTTGGGAGTGAGCTCAGCAGTGGTGAGCTTACTGCCAACACCCTTCATTGCCCTGGCGGCCAGGAGAGCAAACCACATCCTGGGGTGCATCAGACACAGCATAGCCAGCCAGTCAAGAGAGGGGATTATCCCGCTGTATTCAGCGCTGGTGCAGCCTCAGCTTGAGTATTGTGCGCAGGTCTGAGCCCCACGATTTAAGAAGGATGTTAAAGGTCCTTGACTGTGTCCAGAGGAGGGCAACAAAGCTGGTGAAAGGGCTGGAGGGCATGTCTTGTGAGGAGCGGCTGAGGACTTTGGGCTTGTCTAGTTTGGAGAAAAAGAGGCTGAGGGGCGACCTCATTGCTCTCCCCAGCTTCCTGAGGAGGGGATGTGGAGAGGGAGGTGCTGAGCTCTTCTCCCTGGGATCCAGTGACAGGATGCTTGAAAGTGGTTCAAACCCACATCAGGGGAGGTTTAGACTGGACACTAGGATGCATTTCTTTACAAAGACGGTGGTCAAACACTGTGACAGGCTTTCCAGAAAGCTGGTCGATGCCCCAAGCCTGTCAGTGTTTAAGAGGCATCTGGACAATGAATGGCCTTAACAACCTGCTTTAACTTGGTCAGCCCCGAAGTGGTCAGGCAGTTGGGACTAGATGGTCATTGTAGGTTCCTTCCAACTGAAATAGTCCTATTCTATTCTATTCTATTCTATTCTATTCTATTCTATTCTATTCTATTCTATTCCAAATAAATTATATAGTTTTTGCTTTTAATTCACTTTTTTCCCCATCTGCAGAAGCACTTTCTGTTTGTAGCCAGCCTTGATAACAAGTGGCTGAAAACAAACTCCAGTGCTGGTGAGTGAAGGAAATGTCAAGCTTTGGCTGCATTCGCAGCCCTGCTCATGCCATAGCGATAGCTCCGCACCCTGCAGCCACTGCAGTACAAAATACCGAAGCCTGTATACGAAGACATACAGATGTCGGTGCACAGCCAAGTGGTTACAAAGAAGAAAGCAGCTCCAATGCTGACATCCAGTATCCCAGTGCTGCTGGCAGGATAGAGGCTGGTGAAAGGCATTTAAAGTAATTTTCTTTTTCTTCTACTTATTTTCTTGTTTTCTATCCCATTTCCTGCACCCCCTCAGCTGTTTCTCTGGAGTCAGTCATGGGGCAATAGAGAGGTAAAGGCTTGCAGAGTTAAAATGCGACGTGCTTCTTTAGGCTGGGGCAATAGAGGGATATGAGGGCTTTGTTGGACTTCAAGTAGTTGATTAAAAAAAAAAAAAAGTCCACACTGTGGTAATACAGACACTTATATTTCTCCTTGTTTTTTTTTTTTTCCTGCTCCCAACAAATAACAGAAAATGTAAATTGCTTCTCTCTTCAGACAACACTGAATTACCTCTAAGAAGTGTTCAAGAGCCTATTATTTAAAGCTGAAGAAGTCTGCAGGCTTCCTTCTGCTTGCTTTGAAAAATAAATTTTCTCCTCTTCAAAAACCAGTCGGTGGGCTCTGATGGCTCCCGAGAGCAGAGCAGAGCTGCCCCTGGACTTGCCTGGCCAGAGGCAGTGACGTCTGGGCTGCGCCAGAGGTGCCGACTGCGGACCTGTCCTTGCTGTGTGGCAGAGGACAATGACACAAATAGCTGTCCCCAGCACAGAGCTGCCGGCAGAAGAAACCCTGCACTCAGAGCAGCGGTGGAAGAGGGAAGGGGACAGGTTGAATTTTAATTTTTTTTCAAGCAGCTTTTCAGTGAAGTGGGATCGAGTGCACCCTCAGCAAGTTTTCAGATGACACCAAGCTCAGTGGTGCAGTTGACACACCTGAGGGACGGGATGTCATCCAGGGAGACCTGGACAAGCTGGAGAGGTGGGCCTGTGAGAACCTCATGAGGTTCAACAAGGCCGAGTGCAAGGTCCTGCACCTGGGTTGGGGCAACCCCGAGTATCAATACAGGCTGGGGGATGAAGGGATTGAGAGCAGCCCTGCGGAGAAGGACTTGGTGGATGAAAAGCTGGACATGAGCCAACAATGTGCGCTCGCAGCCCAGAAAGCCAACCGTATGCTGGGCTGCATCACAAGCAGCGTGGCCAGCAGGGCGAGGGAGGTGATTCTGTCCCTCTGCTCTGCTCTGGTGAGACCCCACCTGCAGTGCTGCGTCCAGCTCTGGAGCCCCCAGCACAGAAAGGACATGGACCTGCTGGAGCGGGTCCAGAGGAGGGCCACAAAAACAATCAGGGGGCTGGAGCACCTCTCCTATGAAGACAGGCTGAGAGAGTTGGGGTTGTTCAGCCTGGAGAAGAGAAGGCTGCGGGGAGACCTTATTGCGGCCTTTCGGTACTTAAAGGGGGACTATAGGAAAGATGGGGACAATCTTTTTAGCAAGGTCTGTTGAGACAGGACAAGGGGTAATGGTTTTAAATGAAAAGAAGGTAGATTCAGACTAGATACAGGGAAGAAATTTTTTACAATGAGGGTGGTGAGACACTGGCACAGGTTGCCCAGAGAGGTGGTCGATGCCCCATCCCTAGAAACACTCAAGGTCAGGTTGGACGGGGCTCTGAGCAACCTGGTCTAGTTGAAGCTGTCCCTGCTCACTGCAGGGGGGTTGGACTAGTTGATCTCTAAAGGTCCCTTCCAACCTAAACCATTCTATAATTCTATGATTTCTCTCTACCCCATGGTGGCAGGGGATGGAAAATACTTGTGGTGCACTTATGCCTGTAAAATTATTTATGTGGTAAAGCACCTCCTGGCACACACAGCCTTAGGAGGACTGGTGTCCCAGAGCTGTGCCTTTTCAGCTGCCCTCCTGCTTACAAAAATGTGACATTTTGTATTTTATTTTTATAAAGGACCTCTGGGACAAAGAACAAACCCTGGCTGCAATATGTGAGAGGAAACTGTGGCAGTGCTATGCAGAGAAGTAAAATTGGCTGGAGCAAGATCCCAGTGAATAGTTACATCAGATCAAGTGGGCACCAGGGAGCTGCGGGGCAGAGGAGGGTCCATAGGTGCTTGTATGGAAATGCATGTGGAAATGCGTTTCCTCCGCTTGCACTGCCACCCCTGGAAGGGGATGTGCAGGGGCTGGGGTGCCTCATGCAATGGGGAAGGTGCAGATTTGCCAGAGGCTGGGAGAGGGCTGGGACCTCCCCATCGCACCTTTTCCATGGGGCAGAGGGGTCCACTGAAACCTCTCGGTATTTGATGTGTCCCCAAAACCTCGTGGTGGGAAACACTGCTTGACTTCGGGTGAGCAGGAGCCATCCGGCAAGGCGGTCGCTGGTGGGTACAACAGCAGCCAAATGAATGCAATAAAACCACATGGGGTATTGCTTTA
This sequence comes from Anhinga rufa, assembly GCA_013400875.1. NCBI lineage: Eukaryota > Metazoa > Chordata > Aves > Suliformes > Anhingidae > Anhinga > Anhinga rufa. The sequence continues at coordinate 11,295 of VZTV01106190.1, read as the reverse complement.
GAAAAGCTGGAGTCTCTCTTTCTCTCTTTAACATGGAATAATCCAAGAGCCCGGCTTCCTTGTGCCATGGGCCTTGGGCTGCTCCTTAAAGCAACACTCAATGGGCAGAAAATGCTGCCACCTGGATTTGACGGTTGCACACACCACCAGTACGATCAGATATAAATGACTTAATTCACTTTTAAGCTTCAAAATTCAGACAACTTTTGATGAACTGCAGCTCTCAGTACCTTGGTTGATCATGATCATTTCCATAGGCATTTCCAGAGGGGAGAGGAGCCTTTGCCTGCAACACCTCCCGTGGTGTCGTTGTTTGCCCTTGTTTCCAGATGATGCCAAACCAAACTTTGTATTTCCATCATCTTATGTGGAGCTGAAGATTGAATCTCTTTCAGCTATAACGGTTTTATTGAGTTCTTGGGGATTTTGCAAAACAAACCAGCTACGAAGTTAATTGTGTCTGTGAAATGACAGGGATCTTACGAACTGCAAACACCCAGCCCACTCAGGATAAAATTGGTTCATGCAGCTCTAACAGTATACATGGCTGATTGAAAGGGTTTGTCAGAAATACAGGTTTTAATAAATATATCCCCCCCCCCCGTTTCCATCAGTAATCTGATTAAAAAAAAAAGAGCTTTGCATTTTCAGGTTTTTATGGTGAAAAGCTCAATATCCCTCTTCTTGCTCCCAAGTTTTGGAGCATTTGCATGTAAAGAACAGGACAAGAGCAGTGTCAGCTGTCACTGAACCCCCTTCTGCAGGCAGTTGTGCACATTGCGAAGGATGAAGGACGTATCCTCCATGACGCTACTTAAACCAGAGGCGTCTCTGCTGTTTACATTAACAAAAGGGCCCTGGAGGCCACACTCTTCTTTTGTTTCCAGGCACGTAAATGGTGAGCAATATCTCTGTTGTGGTTTGGGTTTCTGAAGTGGCTTTTTGTGGCCTCCATGTTATGGGGAGGAAAGCAGCAAAGGGTGGAAAGGCGGGAACTGTAACCATGCAAGCCTGGCCGGAGGGACTCTTTGGTGCCTTCATGCATGTAAAATGGGCCATCTGGGAATAAACTGGAGACTTTAAGACATACGGCTTTTGGAAAACAGGATGAACAAGCACAAGCAATATACCACTTGGAATTTCAGGAACTACAAACCTTAGCTATGGCAGTGCGGTGTCGGGTTTTAGCACCCAAAGGGCTGCGGGGCCGCAGTGAGAGGCTCCTTGTTCCAGTTCTGAGTCAGTACTGCATCTGGAAGCCCACAGCCTGCCCCTGGCTTGGGGAAACTGCCCAGATAATAAATAGAAGTTAAAGTCCTGGGACATCTCCCTGCAGAGGGAACCAGGAACTCCACCTGGCCTGAGCACTTTTCATTTGTCTGGTGCCAGCTCTTCATTGACACCTTTTCCAGTCTCTCAAAAGGCTCTTTCAAACGTTTTTGTCTTCACTAAGAGACTATTTCTACGCATGTGCTATACGTGCTGCAGCAACACCAATGACCACGCTAAATGTTGAAGTCTTTAATCCACTTTTAAAAAGGTTCTTGTTTAGTCACACCTCTTGGGAGGCTACCTTGCAGGCAGGCATTATGCAAGACAAGCTGATGAAACAGGACTTTGAGGGCTGATCTAGCTCAAGTTCTTCCAGCAGCAGAGCTGGCTGCAGGACCTGGCTGTCCTTGCCTGGCCTGGCTGGGATGTGCTAAACCTCTTTTTGGAAGGATTTAGGTAGTGCTGCATTGCCTGTATCAAGGGAGGCATTACTGCACAGAGCAAACAGCCATACTTAAAACCCCGTGGAAGCTGCTGCTCAAAACAGAGATAACCCCTCATATAGAGAAACCTTCCTTATAAGTTAGTCCTTTCTTTTAACTGCTCTTTTTCCATGTAAATAAAGCACAGTTCTCATGACACAGTTGCTACTTTCAACAGTGGCTTCTAATTCTGGATCTTGGGATTTGGGGGTGGTCAAAGAAAACCTGGTTTTCCAGGAAACTCCAGGAAGTTTTGAAGGCATAAGCACCAGAGACCTCTCTGAATGTGTGATGCACTACAGGGTTTCACCTCTCAGGACAGCTGGAAAACACCCGTCTTGATCTGGGTGTCCAGAACTAGACTTTTGTAAGTCTTTCCCTATTATGAACCCTGAATTAAGAGTCAGGGTGAAAGTATTTTGCTGTTGTTTTTTTTTTAACTTTCAAGATACATAGGCTGTGACCATGCAGCATCTCCTTCTTCAGCATGAAGGAGCCTCAGAGAGCGGCACACCCAGACACCTCGGGGACTATTGCTAAAAGTGAAGGTCCCCGTCACTCCTGGTGCAGCGGTCTCAGGCACAGGTGCTTCAAGGGGCTGCTCCTGATGGCAGCAGAGGAATTCCCATAGCATCTTTGACAGTAGGAGGTGCAGCTGTCCCAGAGGCTTTCCTATGGCCAGATTACTATTGGAAAGCATGGGAGAAAAACCAGAGGCATTCGTGTAATGGCACAGGAGATTCCTGATGGAGCAGGAAGGATTTCCCCACCACATTATCTGCTGCTTCTCTTCCAGGTTGCTAACCACCTAAATTTGTCCTGGACGCTGCAAACAAATGTGCGGTCTCAGTCTAGTGAGCAGTGGGGGGCCGCTCGCGTCCTGAGTGCATGGGAGGGCACGGGGGTCCCTCTTTTCTGGCTCCCGCCCTTGTTGTTGACACGGGGAGGATCCCTGGGACTGGTACTGGGACCCGCCCTGGTCACAGGTACTGGCTAGGGAGCGCTCCCCACCAGGCACAGCCAGCATGTTCCTGTTTGCAAAGCAAACACCAGCCTACATCCATGAGTCAGCACAGCTGCGTTGCTTGACATCAGCCAGGTGTCCGATCCTGTTATCTGTGCTCAGCTGCAGACAAGGAGCCGGATTCACTTGTGGTGTAGCTCTAGTGAAGTTTAAGGTCGGTACAAATAAGCCCGCCAGTGGGCGGAGAGGGAGACGTGCAGAACCGCCTTGCAAAACCAACGCAGTTGGAAACCTCTGTATGTCTCCTCCTCTCTCTGCCTACCTTGGCAATTCCGAGTAGCATCTAGCAGTGCTTTTCCCTCCTGGCTTCGCTGCATTGGCATAACCCTCTCCCTCATGGCTTCCGCAGTGTCTTTGACACGTACCTGCTACCGCCCCACTGCAGTGCATGGCCTGTTGTATCAGCACAATTTTTCTGAACTGCCATGTGCACTCAGTTACAAAAGACCACTGCTGAATTTAACGCTGGACTGAATAATGCCTGAGGCGCTGAGCAGTTTGGATCAAGAACTAGCTGCTGCAAAAACTTTAGGCTAATTTTTTTATTTTTTTAGTTCAGGTATTGATGATTATTTTTATGATTAGGGCAGGAATTGTGACTCCCAGATGATTCAACCCCATGCAGTTCTGACGGTGTTTATTTTAAGCTTAACATCTCCACATACTGCAACCAGTATCTGTGCAAAAACGTTTGAGGTAGCACCTGTAATGGATAAACCTCCCCAAATCCCCCCAGCTGCTGTATGTGGATCAGGTGATCAACCTACAAGATTTGAGATGTGTAAGCCTGGAGTGGAGCCAAATGTGAGCATGACAAACGAAAGCTGGGCCAAGATGTAACAAAGCAGCACTAGTTAAGTAAGTGGGTAGAGCCTGAGGGAAAGTACTGGGAGCAAGCACAGACTGCGTCCCTAAGCAGAATCGGGTATGAATAAATGACAAGTCAAGGTTTGTTGCAGGGTAGATGGGAGAGTTGTATCATGGAAGCAAGAGCAGTCTCTGGTTGAATAATTTGAGAGGGTCTGAGGAAATCTTACTAGCTAAAGGATGAGCTCTTCCCATCAACAAAGCACTTAAATCAATACAAGGTGCCGCTGGATTTGGCCACAGTGGGAAGTCAGCACTGTCACCAGCTTTTCATTTTAGGAGAAGCATAAAAGATCATTTAATGCCCATCAGGGGGTAGGGCCGTGGTTCCACAGCCAAGGTGGGAGGATGGCAAACAGGTGCATGGCTGTCCGGGCGCGCAGAGCAGTGACGTATAGCTGGAAAATCTTGGAAAAAACACCAGAGTGCTGTTTTGCTCCTGTTTTGACATTTGTACGCTCAGTTCCAGTGCACTGGCATACGTGGGAGATATAATTTCTGAGATCAGAGTGCTAACCTGATAGAACAGTTCTGGCTGTTTCTCAAAGACCTTTACACATCCAAGAGAAATTTATAAAATGGATAAATCACCGGGAAGTTAGTTCACATAAATAAGAGTAAGAAATATGGAATGCTGTGATGCTTAATTCACAACTGTCTTCTTAGTCATTAATTTCAGCCAGACTGCTTCAGCCAGCAATGGCGAGCAGATGTAGGAATGCTTGCAGAGTTCAGTGCAAATATTTGAAAGAGTGTACAGGGGGTTCTTGTTGGTAATAGACTGAAACCGGGCATTGTTTTAATTGCCTCATGGAATCTTTTAAGAAACAGTTGCACGCTTTTTGAGGCTCAGCCTCACGAATTTAAAGCTTTGTTTTGTCTGATGTGACAACTGCTCAACTGCACCGACAGGAGTAACTTTAGAAGTTTTTTTCTATTTTATTAAAATCAATGTATACAGCTTCAAAAAGCCATTAGTATTTGTTTAGTTAAAATGTTTCAAATATTAATGGGAGCTTCAAAATGTTGACAAGCCCTGAAGCCCAGCAAGTAACATGCTTTGATGTGTTTGTCTTCTGGCAGCTGAAGAGAGAACTGATTTAAAATGAAAAGAATTAGTCTGCTTAATATTTTCTTTCCAAATGTGAAATCTGTTTGGTTCTTTTGTCCAAACTGTGGCTTAAATTACATTTTATTTATATTATTTTATAATTTATTTCTCAAAAGCAAATGGAGACGTCTTGCTTACTGACATCCTACTGACCTGGTTCTGTGCCCCTTGGAATCTCGCTGTGTAGTTTTGGCACATGGAGGCCTCAGCGTGGCACATCTTCCTATCTATCTGCAAGCACGCACACAACCCTGCTGAGGTCACTGCACCATTAAGGTCAGCGGGATTATGTGGCTTATTTAAGATTAAACTCATACATGTTTTCAGGACTGCTGCCATACTAAGATATTTTATCTTGCAGTATGAAAGGAGCATTTACACTTTATGCATTTCAAAGTATCTCTCTAAGGATTTTTTTTTTTTAGCCACAAAATACAGCAGTTATCGAGGCCTGATTCCCATCTGGGGTAAGTCAGCTTGCAGAAACTGAAGGGGCTATGACGGCTGTAGCAGCTGAGGATCTAGACCTATGGTTTCCCTAAATATATGACACAGATATACTACTCTTACACTCTCAGTGCATTTTAACACAACTATCTGGCAGCGCATGAGCATCTCTCAGTCCCAAAAGAGCCCTTTTATTCCTTACCTACAAAAGTAGTCTCTGAAACACTGAAAGCACAACTAAACCAAATCTTGTATCACAAAGGCATGTCTAACGAGGAATTTAGGGTTTTTTTTTAATGAGAATATAATCAAATACAGCTCTGAGCCAAAGGCCAGTGATGTTCCAGCCCTTTCAGCTGCCAGCATCAGGCAAGTCCCATGAAGGCCTGTGAGACATCAAACGTGCTGTGGAAAGATGCGGAGGAGTCAATAAGCTTGAGAGACCCTCGCCTGCCTGCTGGAGCTGCTACAGTAACTGAGAGGGCACACACATGTGATATCCAGGGCAAGCTCCTGCTGTGACCCCACGACACTCTTAGACTGAATTTAACGTCTAGCAAACCTATGAACTCTGCCTAACTGGTATCTGATATTGTGTCCTTCTGTGAGATCCTGTTTTACAAGCAGGGGAACATTTCTAACCAGATGGCAATATTTGCACATTTCGAAGTGTCACTTGATTCCCTCTCTGACATTGAAAGACACTGCAGCTCCACCAGGTGAGTTATTTACAATGGCAATCTCTGCAGTTTGTGTTAAATACAGCCAGCTAACCTTGCAAAAAAATTACCTGCAAAGTCATCCCAACAGTTACTATCAAGACCAAGGAGGCTAGTAGAGCAAGTACAGATGTCTAAACTTGGAACTGTCTCAGCCAGCTACAGACCCTTGCAAAGGAGGTTTCTCTACCTCTCCAGGGTCCCGCAGGCTCCCCTTCCACAGAGCAGACAGAAACAAGTGCTCTGAGGGCGTGGGACTCTGCCCTGCTTTAGAGGTGTGTGCTAGGACACACACCCCAGCGGCTCCCGGCTTGCGCTGGCACCGGCAGTGCAGATGCCCACCTACCTCCATAGAAACCAAGTGCCCACTCTTACTGTCCCATTTCTATTGTACTAATATAAAGGAGAGAAATGTCATAACATTTTAGCCAGTACAAATAAGTCAATAGGTGTGCTTTCCTCCACTAAGATCTGCATACATAAACCCATGTTCCCCGTTAATGAGAGGCTAAAAAGAAGTTGTGCTTCAAGTACATTTTCTTTTAATCAATGATATGCTTAAAGCTGTTCACAGGAGACTGAAAATCCTGTGAGTCCCTCAGCGTCTTTGCCCTGTCCCTAGTCAATTCTAATCCCAAAACGTAGTTTAGCTACATGCGGATGTGTCATGTTTCATGAGGGTAACGTATTTACAGGCTGACAGCTCTTATTTAGATCGCTTACATCTCTTCCTTTCATTGGCATTTTACAGTTTCATATTACCAATTCTGCCTTTGGGGAAGAGGCCAGTGTACAAATCCTTGAAAAAAAAGATCCCGAGTGGATTAGCAAGTGACGCATGGCAGGCACTGTGGCTTAATGGGTTGAGGCAATCCATGTGGGACCCAAGTCGCCTGGCACAGAGAGTGGCACGAACAACTTCTGGCCTTACACCACTGATGGCGAGCAAGGCAAAGGCCATCTGAAAACCCGCAAAGAGGAAACAAAGAAATGCAGCAGCTAGTTCATACGTGGCCATGGTGACTAGGTATGAAAAACCACGCAGTCCTCCAAGGCTAAACGCCCTTGGGATCCGTCAGGCTGGCACAGTGCAGCCGCACACCCATGTACCAGTGACACTTTGTCATGTACAACCACATAAGATCGGCTCAGGCATAACCTCAGAAAGCAGTGCAGCTCCCTACTTTCGGGACTGAAGCTAGCCCGTCTTAGACCACGCTCAAGTACCTCTGCATAGCACTGCATCCTCGCAGCTGGTCATGCCCCTTCCTGATCACCAAGGACTTCATTTAACCTGGCTGAAACAACACTGAAGGTGCCAACAAAACTCTACCCCCGCTAGCGAGTAGGACTGACTTCTTCAGCAAAACCAGCCTGCCTACTCATGGTAGTGCTGCAGCACAGAAGATCACAGACCGTCCCAGGTCAAACTCTACAGCAGACACAATGCACCAGCTCTTTGCCACCAAATCATTCCTTGTGAACAAGCAGAAGCTTTTCTTCAGAAGTTGAACAGCCTGATACAAGGCCATGACCGGCCAAATGCTGGCTACTCCAAGTGAGGGGCTGAATTACTATTAATGCCAGACTGGGAAGTCACTTTGCAATATGGATGGTCATTTATTTATTGTTTTATCATGACACATAAAATGCTATTGCTGCAATATCAAAATATGGTGTCACTTATAAAATACCAGTATTATTAATGCAGTGGTAAGATACTGTTAACATTTACAGAGAGGTGTATAATAATTTGATAGTCTTGCCTAATGGTTTGTTCCGTGACAAAACACCCTGGCAAGCAGATGATGGATGGAATACAGTGCCTATTTATTATTATGGTTTTTCCTCCTTGATTACTGAATGGCCTATAATGATATCAATAATTGTTGCTGAATCTAATCCTTTTGAATATGGTAGACAGGTCTTTTGCTTTTACAATATGTGTCAGAATAAAAGAGAAGCATCTGAAAAATAAAGAGACGGCATTTCCTTACAAAATGAGATGAAAAAATAAAATATAAATGGAACTTTCAAGTGTTTCTTTTTATATTTAAAGCTCTTATTTCAATATACTGTATTTAAACATTCTTAAATAATCATTCTGTACCTTTGATTTTCTGTTCCATCTTTGGAAACAAATAGAGTAATCTCACTATAAATGTGTGCAAATAGAAAATATATAAATATATTTAAGGCCCATGTCATAAAAAGGTGGTTTCAGAATTGTCACTTTTACAATGATCAGCTGGGGTCCCTTTCATTTTGTCCTGCAAGTTATTTGAGCTCTGTTCTTTTAAGCCTTTGAAGTCCACGTGCAAAGAAGAGCCAAGCACACACATGCTGTCCTGTGTTTCATTTGGTAAACTGCTTGATGACACCTGTAAAACAGTCCCAATGCGACTGAACAGCGGAGTTGAAGTGATCCACTTCAACAAACTAAAGTCTGCTTGGTCAACTGCTGAGCTCCATGGGAATGTTCCTCCCACAGGCAACGACTCCATCTCTGAAGTGCCATGTCTTACTTCATGAAATCCCATGGACCTTTCCAGACTACTTGCTGATGAGGGGAGTCTGTTTTCCCCGTACAACATGGAACCCTGGGGAGAGGCAGCCACAGTCTGATCTGTTGTGTGTTCTGCCTTTGTGTGCTCTCGGAAAAGTGACTCACTCGTCTGAGATGTTGGCAAAGGTGTGCTTTGGTTATAAGCCTTATAACAATCACTAGCATTTGAGCCAAGGCTTGGTGAGAAGCTGTCTGCAAAGGGTTGTGTCTGACGTATTGTTTCCTTTACATTCCACTTGGTCAGAAGCTGGGTGCGAATCTCTGGGGGTAGTTTACTCAACTGGCGTCCAAGCTGAAGCTGCGTTGGGAATAGTGTTCCCTGAAGGGTTCTGTACAGAAATCTGCAAGAGGAGAATGTGCATGTGAAAAGAGTTGAAAGAAGGAAGTACCAAAGATATTTTTAAGAGAAAATATGCAAGACAGAAGTGCAACACAGAAAAATAAGAGAGTTTTATGTGCCTTTCTTATACTTGACACAAGAAAGCTTGCAGACGAAAAGCTCTGAATGCTGTGCTAATATTTTGATTAATAACAAGCAGTGTGATAAATCTGTGCCTTTAGCCAGTGATCCACCTCGTGGTTACACATGGTCTTTCATCTTTCCTGATGAGGAATCAAAGGCCATGGGGATCAGTCTGCAGGGCAGGCCTCCTACATCCATAAGCAGGTAAGTAAGTCCACAACATACTATCAGAATTTCTGTACTGTTATGTACATGTTATGGGAGGATGGGTTGAATCTGGAAGCATCATGGAAAACCTCACAGAGTAGCAAATCTCTGCATGGCCTCGGGGTTCAACCAACAGCCTACTATTATCCCACTCCTGTGGTCTATGGCCAGGAGCTGTGGTCTGTTCCTGTGGTGAGGAGCACAGAAAAGGTTAGACAACCTGACTTCACATAATCAGCTGCCTAAAAAAATTGACCTGGCTGGTAAGGCAAAAAGAAAGAGAGAGAGTGGAAAAAGAAATGTTTCTTGCCTTCACAACCACATGCATAAAGTGCTTTCACATATGAGAAAAGGTATGAGAGAAGATACAATACCTGGGCAGCAATGCAACGACTGGTGATATAATGCAAATTAAATAGAACATTGGGTCTCCCATCAGCCTTTCCATAGTCCAGTAGGGATTGGATGGAGGATGGCATACTGGACAGGAAGCATTGTAAACCAGAGCCACAAAGAAAAATAAAAGAATACTGAAGATGCAAGATGACCAGTGGAGAAAAGTCTAGAACAAAAAACCAACAAAAGAATAATGATTCTTTATATTCTGAGAAATCTGCTGTGGTTCTGAATTAATAGTTCTTAATTTCTGGAGCCAAATCCATGCAGAGCAAAGGCAAGAGCCTTGTATTTTCAAAAATTCGTATTATAGATACAACACCACAAAGCTGTTCGCAGATCACAGTTTAAAACCTTTTTCATGTTTGCTTAAAATGCTTGCTAAAAATAGAATGTGCTGAGGGGATGAAACAACCATCTTCTGTTTTAGAAGAATTGCACTAAGAAAAGAATTATGTATATGCCAGCATGTTTCTATGTAGGCTGTGGATACCTTACCCAAGTTTTGGTTTCTATAGCCAAATGTAGTATGATGGTGAAAAGAGCTATTGTGGTGATGGGAGTTCCCCAGGAGAAGATGTCCACCTCCGAATCATAGTAAGTCTGTAAAGAAGGAGACAGAATTTAGCCCAAGCTGTGATGCCAGTTCTCCTCAAAATGCTCAAAATAGAATGGTTTACACCAAACACTCACGAAATAGGGGATGAAGAAGCAAACCAGGCTTTGATACATAGCATCAATCATGTTCATCCAAAACATGTGTGGCTGGTACTCCTATGGCACAAAAAAAGTTAAGAAAATCAGAGCCTAATGGAAATGCTGTTTGCTGGGATAGGTATTTTGAGGGGGATATTCCAATGGGCACTTGCCCACTGCCACTTTGCTTATGCAAAAAGTTTCACAACTTTGCCAGTTAGATACCCTTGGGGATGAAGTATGAAGAGTCAACCTGCAAGTCGCTCTGTTCTGGAAGGACACTCTTCTGCCTTTTTTTTTTGTTTTCCCTGGCAGAGGGTGTAATTTGAATCTGACATTGAGGCCAGCGAACATTTATGATGGTGCCCAACCTTATGCACTACAGTTAGGCCACTGATTTCAGGATCAGGAGGACCTCTCTGAGGTGTAAGTACATGAGCAAATGCGCTTTACGGCATGTACATACAAGCAAGAGTATTTATTTATTCTCAGGAGAGAAAACAGAAAATGCACACATAGTTAGAAAAGAAGATCCGCAACAATGACCTTTAGCAAGTAATGCAGCAACGTATGCTATGTTATAAATGCATAAATAAACACATAAACCTGTGTGTCTGGGCACAAAATTGCTTGCTAAGAAATAATGTTAAACTAACATTTCAAGAAATATAGAATTGCAGGGGTATGGATGGTCATATAGAAGACCTGGATATAAGGGAAAATAGTTTGTAAATGACAAAGTATTTACTTATTTAATTTGGGTATATAGGCTACATCTATAACCACTGGGCTCATCAGGGCTCTTTACCTCTATGGAGAATATAATTGCAGCCTAAAAATGAGAATTGAGAGATGCTTAGAAACAATTCTGGTGTTCTTCGGTGTACTGAAATAACATTCCAATAAACATTGGAACAGGTTGCTCAGGGGGACTGTGGAATCTCTGTTCCTGGAGACATTCAAAACTGGACTAGATAAAGACCTGAGCAACTTTAGTTTTGAAGCTGTTTTAAGCAGGGGGCTGGATCAGATGGCCTCCAGAGGT
>VZTV01106188.1:19901-24534 GCA_013400875.1 Anhinga rufa | reverse complement strand
GTTGGGCTGATGGTTGGACTTGATGATCCTCGAGGTCTTTTCCAACCTTAATGATTCTGTGATTTCGTCCCTGATCTAGAGCCGTCTCTCACGCCAGGTTTGTTTTTAGAAAAAGCCATTTTTCCTCCATCCCACTTTCCTTGTCCTTCACTCTAGTACTTCTCTGACCCTCTGCCCACCGGGGCGCTCTGTGGTGTCATGTCAGGCTCTGGTTCCGGATGGACAAGCTCGGTTATTTGGTTGTTGGACGTTTGCTATGAAATGAGGGAGAATTACAGGCCTCACACTTGGTTTTGAATATTATTAACAACATAGTGCCACCTACTAATAACGCAGTGTTGCGTGCAGCACAACAGCTGAGTGTCCATCTGTCTGTCCGTAGTTCTAGCCACAGATTCGGAAACAGAACAACGCGGCGGCGGGGCCGTGCCAGCCCCTCGCCCTGCGGCGCTGCTTCACGCTGGTCACACCTCCGCGCTCCCAGTGCTGCTGGCTGACTGACATGTAGCTCGCAGGAGCGAAGAGCTTTGGTGCCATCCTCCGTGCTTGTGGAACGCGTCAGTGTCCTCAGGGGCCCCGGGAGGACCGAGTGATCAAAGGCAGCTGGCTTTTGGTTGCTTGAGGCCTCGTGTAAGCAGTTTAGTATGAGAGCTGATTGCTGGCTAAGCAGCTTGTAATTTTGCTGGCTCTTGCAGTGGAAGGTCGAATTTTTCTTTTCTGCTGTATAGTTTCTGTGAGTACTGTGTTCACTTGGAATATGTCATCGTTTCAGTTTGAGCTTGAATTGTTTTTTTCACTAGAAATTTCAAGTGCCTGATTTAATGTCTTCTGAGATAATGTTTGGGGGCAGTCTCCTGTCTCTTTCCTTCCCTGTCATCCAAATAACCTGCTGCCTTCTAAAGAGGATAGAAGAAAGGTTTTGGCTAAGGCACTTGTACAAGTGTTTCATGAGGTGGAAATAAAAGGAAACTTCTATATTTGATAAAGGAATCAAATCCATTCATTGCAGAGCACAAGGCCCCCGACAGCCTGTAAGACCTTTTCAGACACGGAAAGGGGAGCCAGCCAGTGGAAAACAACTAGATGTTTGTTTTGTGGGGGAACAAAAAAAGTCTGTAGAGATGTGTGGGCTGGGAGCTAACCAGAGTTTCTTCATATGTAGAAGAGGATTTCGTTTTAAGATGGTTTCCTCTTTGTCCCCTTTCATTCAAAAAGCGGAGGGTGAGGGGGTAGAGCTGTGCAAGCGAATGACTTTACCGGGGCATGACTAGTGTTTAATATTTCATATCATCTAAACCAATAAATTAAGAGACAGGGACTCCTTCCCTGTAATTAATTACATGAGGTTTGGTTCTTTCATCTTGACGGAGCCTTTTGCTAGATCCAAATCTTAGTGGCTTTCAGGAGAAAACTGTCCTGAAAGGGAGTTTTATTTTCTTCCCTCGTTTTCCCCAGTCCCTGTTTAGAAGGACTGGTAGCTCTACTCGCAAAGGGGATTTTACAGATTTATACTTAGTGGTTCTTTCTACTGTGAAATTTCTCAGTTTTGGAGAAAAAGGACAGACATTATGAAACGTGCAAATTTCCACATGGGTTAGGGACAGGTTAATAACTGGTACCTAATCCTTCCTCTGTGACAGCCCTTTAAAGAAAAGCCAGAACGGGAGATCTTGGGAAGCCTCTGCTTGCTTAAGAGAGAGATTTCATCTGTGCTGGGGAAGAAGGAAACTTCCATCTGTAAGTGGGAAGGCCTGGCACGAGTTGAGGTGGGATGGAGGGATTTGCGTTATTGGTACATGTTTGATATCAGCAATTGGACAAGACTCTTCTCTGAGCCTAGAGGTGGAATAATTATTTTTTTTATTATTGATGAAATAATTTATAACACAGCAGCACCCTGCTCCAGGTGTGCCTGCTCGCGCAGCGGGGCTGGACAAGATGATCTCCCAAGGTCCCTTCCAGCCCCCACCATTCTGTGATTCTGAGATTTAAAGATGACATGCCATAAGTCCTTCAAAATATGCTGTATGTATTTTTACTCCATGAGACAATCCAAACTTCGTTTCTTCCCACAGTTTCTTGTGTTTCCCTGTCAGAACTGAAGGAGAACTTGGTGTGTCCCAGCTTGGACGTCGCTGTGGGCACATTCTGTACCTTGGCATGGGTGGTGAGCGTCAGCTATTGTATCTCTTTACTGACCGCAGTACCTAAATGCTGCCACTAAGCTTTCCAAATATGTATCAGAATTAAAATAAGTTTTCTGTGCATAAATTTGCGAAATAGCTGCTGTAATCTTGTCTAAATCTATTCCCTTTTCCTCCTCAGCTGCTCAGGAAACCTGTATGCAGTGCAGAAAGGGCCTGGGTGTTTAAAAGCTATGTTTAAGTTCATGTCAGTTCACATTTCAACACACAAAGTCAGTAAACACTTACGTATCTGAGTAGCTTTAACAACAAGTGCTCGGAGGTGTGACACATTAGTTTCTGGAGAACACAACCTATGTATAGGTAATAATTCATAAACCTTATGGTTTCAGAAGTAATCATCTAGATGCCCCTCTTGGCAAATGGTGTGTTAAGTCTTGCCAGGTGCTGAAAGTTGATTTTGTTCAGGTTCTGTACATAAATATTAATCTTGTGCTTGTTACACAACAGGTAGCTTCATGGTTTCTAAGCCTTGGTCCCTCCAGCTACTAGAGCTAGAGCTTTGTGGCCACGTTGGTGGCCATATAGACGCAGGGGCACGATGCTGAAAGAATAGTTATTACTGCTGATTTTTAGGAAGCAGGAATCGGGCATCATGAGGAATATCAAAACCTCATGGAACCAGCATTATTTATTTTCCCCACAAATAAAGTTGGAAGCAACTTCTTTTGCTATCAGAGTTCCCATTTACTTAGAAATTGAAGTTCTGTTCTGTTTGCCTGATTAGTTCATTTTTATAGCACCTTATTCCTCTGGATCTTCTATCGGTCAGCCTTGTGGTGGTGTATGGAAGGCCATTCACGGAGCAAGATTAATAAGCTCTAATGGGCTCAAATGAAATAGATGCACTACAGGTTTTATCCCTTCTGCAGAATGTCTGTTTCTGAAATCAGGAGGAAGGCAAAATTATTGAGTGTTTAAGAAATATACTCTCAGTTGGAGTACAAAGCCTTTTATTTTGCCTACTGTGTTTCTAAACTGCTCCCTTTCTGTTTTCCGGAGAAACCCTGAAGCTTTTGTAGTTTCTTCTGTGAAGAGTTTTATCCCACTGCTATCTTCAGGTTTTCCAACCTGGGGTTAAAATACCTCATGATAAAAGATTATTTTTCTTTTGGAAGCTTTCTCTTACTGGACTATCCAAAGCAGCTGGTATGCAGTGCACAAGTCAACTTTTCCATTAAAGCAGACGACTTCTGCAGAAATCTGGCAGTACTTTCTCTCAACGGTGTCTTCCACAAACTGGACAGAAGGTGGAACAGATAGTTGTGCTTTCAGAAGGTTCGTGATGTACCTGTGAAATGCCTATATAAGGCTGTTAAACATCTGTTTAAGTGAAAACGCTACCCTCTAAATACATAGCGGACAAGAAATAATTTGTGTATAACCCTTTTTACTGTTCTGTTTTGACAGGATTATTTAATAAAAGTGCTTCTGAGAGACGGGTGTATGTGGAATGGAGGATATGACATGTCTGCAATGTTGTAAGTTGTTTGGTTGGGGTTTTTTTTTTCTTTTTTTCTTGAAACACACAAGTGTGCCTGGAGTTCCCCTGGGAAGAAACCTACTCTCTGACGGATTGCTAGCCGGCAAAGGGTACTGCACAGAGCACGTCCTGCTCTCCCCACTTCAGTAGGGACATTCCGCCAGCGAGTGGGAAGGGAGCAGGATGAGTGGGGTTTTTTTCTGGGAGAAGCTAGAAGGGTAGTCTGGGTCTCCTGCAGCACCTCACTTGGGAAGGAGGGGAAGGGATTATGGACACCTCTGAACCTCTCCTTGTAGTAGGGACACTGGGGAGATGGGGCCTTACCAGACCATTCTTTGCCAGCAGAATCGAGTATTTAAGATAACCCAATGCTAAGTGTGGTCACCAACAGCAGGAGAAATAGCACAAAATCAGAAAACTTGCTCTGCTGGTCTCGCACATCTTTGGCAAATGCACCATTTCTCAGGGTATTGACATTGGGACGGTTATCTTCTGTTTTATTTAGGAGTGTTTCTAAGATTATTTACCAGGTGTGTGGCCTGTGTTGCGGTCCCCTGTGTTCCACATGAAAGCTCTAGCCACTGGCTTGTGGGAGAGGCCGAGACTTGTTTCTTGGTTCCAGTAAATACTTCTGAAGCCCCATTTGAAATGTCAGAGAATGCATTTCCTTCATCGCTGACTAATTTCATAAGCCTCACCCTGGGACATCTCACTGTGTCCTTTGCGCAGGCTGAGACGCAAGCAGTGCAGATTGCACAGGATGATCTCTGTCTGCCATACATAAAACAGGATCGGAATTTGTCCCTCCACGATGGAAAAGCTATGATCGTGTAGCATAGCATAATGTAGTACCTCATGACAGAATCTATAGTGCAAGGGTGGGGTGGGTTGTTTTTTTCCTTCTTTGGATTTGTGCTTAATATAGTGCTGGTGAGGGACAGTTAAG
>VZTV01106188.1:4901-14901 GCA_013400875.1 Anhinga rufa | reverse complement strand
TCCCTCAAGTTTATAGGTGATAAAATAGTTTCTTGTCAATGCATGCACAAGGACACACATACGCACATTTGGGGGCCACAAGTATTTTAAAAATGGGACCTAAAACTGCAGGGATCTTAAAATAATATTATTTGTTTTATTTATTGATTGAAGAGGAGGGAGGTGCACCGATTCTTAGGTTAAACAACAGTAATGACCTATTTTCTCTTCTGGCTAGCATTACATCATGATCTTCTACTGCTTCCTGCATTTTTTAATTCCTGTTTACTCTAACTGTAATGGGAATGCGCAAGGGTGCTGACAGCTTGCTTTTTTTTTTTTTTAATTGTGTGCGAGTGAAAATCACTGTGTTTAAGGTACAAATCGAGGGAAGGCAAGAGCTGCTTCAGCTACAGGTAGGCTAACCGAGGAAACATTTGAATAGAAGTTGGTGAAAGAGAGCACATGCAAACAATACGGGGTACGGATCGTGTTAGGCATGCTGGGTGTAGAGACTGTTACCTGCACGCCTGTACGTCCCGTTTTGCTCTGCATAACTGAACATGCACCAATTGCGTGCTACTTCCTCGGGAATCGGTAAGCCTTCTTTTAGACATCAGTTTCTATAAATCAGGTACCCAGAAAATGCCTTTTGAATAATTCTGCATTCAAACTTCGTGGTTCTGCATTGTCTCCGTTTCGGGGGGAGTGTGTATGTCACCTGCATCAGGCCAGCGTTCGATTGCAGTGAAAAGAGGATCGGTTCAGGCTGCGGGTGACGGCTCTGTTCTGTCACACAGCTGAGGCTACACAAACTGGAATATCCTCGTAATGGTGTCTAGTTAAGTTTGAGTTTGGGCTTGCCCGTTAATGGGTTGCAGTTCACCAACAAGGTTTATCAAAATAAAAATGATCCTGCTAGGAACTCTGGAGCTCTATATGCTTCACAGTATTTACTTTTAATCTGTGTTGTTTCTGTAATACAGTCTTTAGACAATCTATGTTAGATACAGACATATAGGTACGTGGTGAGAAATTCTGGTTTGGAATGAAGAAATGCCACAAGTTAAAATATCTGAAGATATCCTGAGTAACTAAATTCCCATATCTACATCATCTGTTTTTGCATCACTTAATTTATATGGTTTTGAGTAATTAAAATGTGTATGTCCCTTGTAACATTATTTTATCAAGTGTATTCAAAGAAAGAGAAGCTTTACACTTGCAGCTATTCTAATTGGGGAGATCATTTACTGTGTTTCATACGTCTGTGAGTATAGAGTACTTTTGGTTGTCTCTGTAGTTGATGCTAAATATACCTAACATACCTATTTAGTTGGTGCTAATTAAGTGCATCAGAGTAAGCGCAGCATCAGTGAACCGGCATGTTGAGATCGTCACTGGAGGGCTAGAGAAACACCAGCTGCAAATTTAGAGGACCCCGGGTGACATCAGTGTGAGCGAGGGGTGCCGGGGTCCGGCGCTGATGTAACAGGTTACGCCGCTGGCTGTAGCTGCTCGGCGCCGTGCTCAGTGCGGTGCCAGTTACCCGCCGTCAGAGCAGGTCTAGCCAATTCTGTTTCCTAGCGATCACGTCCCGAATGATTTCTCTTCATGCCTTTTGCTCGGAGGAGGAGGTAGTCTGTCCTGTATGTTATTGCTTTCCAGCTCTGGAACTGAGGTGGGGGATGGAAGGGAAAAGGAGGGCCGCGCTATTAATATGATATTTGCTACCGCGCTGGTTTTGCATTACCTCCCACTGAGCAAAGCATGGAGTAGCATTAGTGTTGCCTTGTCTGCTCATCGCTTTGGCGGGAGGAAAATTCCTCAAGCGCAGACTACGCTGCATGTGTCAGGAGGTTAAAAATATGCCACGGTTCTAAACCTCTATTTCAGATTATATGTGACTGTAACCAACCAGGATCAGGCTCTCCATCAAATGGCACTAGGGATAGCGCGCTCTGCACCGCTGCTGAAAGCCTCATCAAGCATGCGTTTGCTTGAGATGGCTAAAACGCACGCTAGTGTGCAGCATGGAAAGGTGTTCGCTTTTGTTTCTGCAGTTCAGGAAGAGAACTGGCGGATTATCCGTATTACGGCAGCGGAGAGGTTGCAGATAATTCCTACAGATGCCTCACGACAATCCGACTGAATAGTAGAGCGCAAAGTGGGGGGTGGGCGAGCGGACAAAAGGAGCTCTTTGCTCGGGACTAACAAGTACTGGGATCTCTGGATCACATTATCAAAACAATTGTATTCACTGCCGAATTGTTACTGGTTTCAGTTGCGATTGATTTGGGAAATATAAATGCATTTTCAACTTTGACATGCTTGATAATACGGTAACGATTTAGAATGCAACTCCACGCTCTGCTTGGAGGCAAGCGAAGAGGCAGCCCTATAGCTGCCATAGACTGAAATACCCTGTAGAGATAGAATTGTACGCAGCCCGTGGAGTATAAAGTAAGACTAACGACTGTGCTTGGAGTGGAAAACACTGAGCTGATAGGAACACGATTTTAAGTACGGACCTGCAAAATCAGTGCATGGCAATAATGTCTGGCACTGACAAATTTTAAAAAATTCCATGAAAAAGATTTGAGTCGGAAGGAGCGCGCCTGCACCAGCTCCGGTCTGCTTTGGAACGTGACCTGGCACTGGAAAAAATCATGTAATTTGTCGGTCTCCGGGTTAGTGTCTCATTCTGGTATCGGCTGCGTTTGTCGGTAGGTTAAGGAACGACTCATGCTATTTGCATGGTTCTCTGCACTGCTGGAAATGCCGAGCCATTTTGGCCGAATGAATTCCGGTCCGTCCGAGAAAGAGGGTGAAAGAGACCGTCGGGAACTCTTAGCCCTTGATAAAACCATGTTTGGTGAGTGGATCCAAAACCTGGACAGGGAAAGCAGAGCACCTCCAAAACTTTCCTGTGAAATGTTAAATGTGTTCCTCCTTGGTTATTCATCTTCAGTTAGGGATGATGATGATGATGATGATGATGACTTTCACTTTAAAATAATGCCAGTTACCTCCTTCTCTTGAGACGGGTTTCCCCATGATGTGCTTAATGGTACGAGATGGTGGGGCTTACTCACTTTACTGACGGGCTTGAACAGCAGATAGCCTCACTACGAGCCTTCTCCTAGTGGGAGAGCTTCAAAAGCAGCAGAGGTTATAAGCTCTCGCGCTGGTTTATTTCAGAGAGGAGATTTGGGTCCTTTGAGTGGTGCGTGCTGATGCAACGTCTAGTACCACGCAAAGCAGAGACAAGCAGCCAGTTCTTCAGCATCACTTCCGCCGCCGGCCTGGATCTCTGCTACCATCACAGTGAGTCAGCAGAAAAGAGAATTTTCTCCCCTCATCTCATGGAATCTCAGTCTTCGTTAAAGGAAAGAAACATGACAAAATGTGTACCCATATGTATTTATGCTTTCATGCACGTAAAATTAATTACAGAGCTAATACGCTTTTATGTGTATGCAAGACTGCCAAACCCATCAAGTTTGGCGCTCTCCAGGTAGAAACCTAGGTGCAGTAGGGGTTAATGTTTCCCACAGCTGGCTCTGAAAAGAAAAAATTGTGTTATGTGAAAGCGTGACACTGAGTCTTAGCTGAAAATGGGTAGAAGCCGCTGGAATTTTTCAGGGTAACATCAACAGGGCGAGGGCTCGGTACAGTAAGATATACCTAAACTGCCTGTTAGGAGACTACAGATTTCTCAATGATCTTGTATACTTAGAAGAGATAATAGTATTGAAATGTATATATCCTTCTGGCTGGTTTCTCAGAGTGTCCACTGTGTGTATAAAAACAGTTATGAAATTCTGCTTTATGCTTTTTTAAAAAAATCTGAAGTGCCTGCCATGATTAGTTGGGTCTCGAGACTGCTTGGAGCAGTTTAAAAAACAAAACAAAGCAAAGGTGCAAACCAGAATTACCTTTATGTAAAAGTAACGCCACGAGTGTATTGTGAAGGGAGGATAAAGGGGAAGACAGGAGGACAGCGTCACTGTACAGTCAGAGAGAATCTTTTGTCGTTGTCTTTAATTACCAACTTGAGTGTATTCAGAGGCTTCAGTTCTTTCCTTTTATCTTTTAGTGTAAATTTCCAAGTTTCTGTGGTTCATATTTTCATGTAACACTATTTTACTTCAAGGTACTGAACCTTAAGGATGAATTTTGTGTAAGACTACAGTCTTATACTTAATGAAGTGCTGGTTGTTTATTATTAGTCGTAGTATTTAAAACGAAACAACCCCACAGAGGGTGTCAGAAGTACAAATCCTGTGGAGATCCAATGGAGACGTGTGGTCTTAAGGACCCTAAAGCTTCCCTACAAACACCAGTGATTCCCTGGTAATCTTGTTCTTTCCTTGGCAAGCCCCATAACTTACGCACCCCGGTCGTCTATGCACAGCGTACACTGGTCTTCACAGCATTTGTTTTTACATACTGGAATCCAGAACATACTAGAGTTAAATCCGACAGGAAAGAGAATTGTGCCTAATGGTCAGCAAAGCCCTCTTCTCACTAACAGAGCTAAGAAAAATATTAGGAAAGAGAAGAATTACTTTCAGATAAGATTTGTAATTATGGAGTCGGAGAAGCAGAGGTACAAGCAAGTAGGTTGGAAAGGAAGAAGGTGCAGAGAGGGCTTCTGAGTCAGGGAGAAATTCCTGAAGATTCTGTGAAAGTGGAGGGAACAATTTGGGATCAACTGATTGTGTCAGTGGAAAAAAAGGAAATTAAGAGCTTTGAAAATGAGAGACAAGTTTTAACTGATGTTTGAAATAACTAGAAAGGCTTATGTTTTTGTGAGGAAGCATGAAGCCCAATCCTTATCTTTATTTAAAATAAAGGTTTAACACAGGCTTTTAGAATAGAAGATGGATTTTCCCCCCTTGCCCCAAAACAGGAAGATTCCCTAGCAGTGATGGTGCAATAGATTAAAGCATCCAAAACCTCTACTTGCTTCCCACTGTACGTTTTGACTGCAGAACCTTAGCAAAAATGGAGATTTCAGGATTGTGGCGGGGGTGGCATCACTGGTGTTCCTCAGATACCTTTGAACATCCCTGCTCTGAAGCTTCAGTAACTTCACAGCTACCGGAGATTGTGCTGCCCCGTTTGTGTTATGGCCTGAGTAAATGCAAAGCAGCCACACGTTGCCTACATTGGTCTGCAGCTTGAGTACCTATCTTCCCCTTTCCCCACCCCAGGAATGCAGAAATACTGTCTGAGTGGGTCTGAGCATGAGCCAGCAGCGTGCCCAGGTGGCCAAGGGGGCCAGCAGCACCCCGGCTTGTGTCAGGGGTGGTGTGGCCACAGGAGCCGGGCAGGGATGGTGCCCCTGTGCTCGGCACTGGTGAGGCCGCCCCGCGAATGCTGGGGTCAGGTTTGGGCCCCTCGGGACCAGAAGGACATGGAGGGGCTGGAGCGTGTCCAGAGAAGGGCAGCGGGGCTGGGGCAGGGTCTGGAGCACAAGTGTGCTGGGGGGCGGCTGAGGGAGCTGGGGGGGCTCAGCCTGGAGAAGAGGAGGCTGAGGGGAGCCCTCATCGCTCTCTGCAGCTGCCTGAGAGGAGGCTGTGGGGAGGGGGGTCGGTCTCTTCTCCCCAGTCACCGGTGATGGGACGAGAGGGAACGGCCTCAGGCTGCGCCAGGGGAGGTTTGGGTTGGGTGTGAGGAGAAATGCCTTCCCTGACAGAGCGGTCGGGCGCTGGCACGGGCTGCCCAGAGCGGCGGTGGGGGCACCGTCCCGGGGGGGGCTCACACACCGCGCAGCCGCGGCGCTTCAGGGCATGCTTTAGTGCTGGACTTGGCAGTGCTGGGTTAACGGTTGGACCTGATGATCTGAAAGGCCTTTTCCAACCCACACAATTCGATGATTCGATGATTCGATGGATATAAGGTGAGAGCATCACTTCCACAGTGAGTGTACTCTGTGGAAAAAGCTCCGCAGGTGTTCTTGTGATGGCAAAGCTGGCGATTTAGGGAAACCTTGTATATCAAGGTAAGCAGAAATGCAGCCAGATTCCCCGCTCGGGTAGCGTGCTGATAGTAACTGATAGGCTTTGGCCAGAGATGGGTTTGGCTCCTGGCTCTTCAAAGCAGCTTCCTACGTGATCTGCTTAGCCCGTGGAAGTTTTACGTGAGTTTTGCAACAAAGGATTCAAAACTAAATTAACCCTGAAAAAAGTCTTGTGAGGAAGTTCTCGCTTTTTGTTTACAGGGATAATTTTCATTATTAGTAGTTTTTGAAGACTCGGGAAGATAAAACTGCCTTGTGACGGTGGATGACAGCCGCCTTCTGATGAATGCAGTGATGGCTTACGCAATAACTTGACTTAGCAGGTAGAACCGTATGAATTTTAAAAATGTATTTGAGCTTCTCCTTTATGTTCCAGCTGATTGTGTTGCAGTAAGCTACCAGAGATGTTCTTGGTTTTAATCTGAACCTTAATAAAATTTTGCTTGAGACGAAGTGATCATTTTTGTTGAAACATTCAGTTTGAGGCACAGATACATATTTAAGTATCTGCAAAGCTAAGAGTGAAAACTACTGGGCTTGAAATACCGTAGTGGATTGTCCTTTCAGGAGAGGTACTAGGCAACAATTACATAACTATTCCTAATTTCTTTTTTATATATTAGAATCATAGGATCGTAGAATCATTTAGGTTGGAAATTACCTTTAAGAGACAATAGACTTTTATCTTTAGAACTTCTAAAGCAGTACCAAAATCCTGAGATTCTGCAGTCACTGTGGAGATCTTTGGATTTTTTCCCCCCGAAAGCCAGAGGCCAACTGTTGTCCTTTTCGTGTGTAATCCCTGCCAAAAGATCCCCCAGTTTTTTCATTTGGATTAATTATTTACAGTATCCCCTTCTGCAATGTTACGCAGCAGTTCTGTGAAGCGCTTTATTGTTTACCAGAGGCGGCTCTCCAGCACTGCCCTTAGATGAGAGGTGGACAAATTACAAAATAGGAATTAATGCACCAGCACTGTCAAGCTGTGATTTCTCGTTCCCTCGTATATGCGTGTAAGCATAAAGAAATGCTGAATGACAACACGGGTCTTTTCTATCACCACACGCACTGATTTTGTTTCTTTTCATGCGCAAGCCCAGTAGCGAGGCACATGCTGTATTTTAACCAGAAGTACTGCCCCCTTGATGAAGTTCTGCAGGCTTTGCCGTGCAGGAGGTCAGACTAGATGATCAGACAGGTTCCCTCTGTGCATGAAGTTGTAACCTCCGGTGGGAAGGATCTCTAAAAATGCCTTACTTATGCACGCTTGGGGTTTCAATAGTATTTGGTTTTGTTAGAAAGAGAACGACTAAGGAGCCTGTGGCTCTACAGAAGTATCAGCTTAGGCAGATCCTGCCACCTTTCCACAGAGTTAAACTTTCCAACGGTATCGGGTTTACTGCTGCCAACTGCATACGGCCCTTAATGCAAATCCCACAGAGGGAAATTGGAGCTGGTTAGGTTAAGGCCGTGTTATCTGGTGTCATACTGACGTGCAGTCTCAGCACCATCAGGCTTCAGTTTTCTGGGAGTTAGCAATTTTGAAGAAGGTTTGAAGTTCAAACAACAAACTGGTGCAAAGAGGCATTGCTCAGAATTCTGCATGTGCACCTATTAATTATCTTTGTCGCTTTGTACCATTACTTCACGCCGTGCTTTTACCTTACGTTTATGAAGTGGGCTATCAAATCGCTACAGTGGGAAAGCGAAGCAAACACAGTAGCAGCTCCTCCAGCCCCAGTGAAAGAGATTCCTCTTGCTAAACCGCTTTATCGTTTGTAACCCTCGGCAATCCGGGAGGGAGGTAACAAGAGGAATCCTGGCAGTAGGGTGTGCAGAGTCGGTACAGCTATAGCGCAGGTTATTGCTGGCCTGTGTTTGTTTTTCTGCTCAGCCAAGTAACCTTTTTTAGTTTTCTTTTTCCATTCAGCCTTCTAAGCTGAAGGTATTACCAGAAAGCTTTTTAGGGGAGCCATTAGCTCTGAAAAAGAAGATAAGCTCAGTTACTAATGCGCGTGCTGGATACTCTGAAAGCGATATTCAGTTCTCTGCTATAGCACAGAATTTGTATATGACCTTGACCAACTCTCTCAGGTGGAGCTCTCATTCCATTTAAGGCAGTGATAGTTGTGCCATTGACTTGAATGGAGCTGGCATTTCTCATTTTTTCATAGCTTCTCTGCATGAATAATGAGAGAAATCGGGAAGCGGTAGCTTCCTCAGGATGCCGGGAATGTAGTAGTGCGGAGGACGCACGCAAGATGGTAGGGTTGCCCAAACAAATGCCGGAGCGATACGCAGTTGCTATAAGCAAGTTGCTATAAGCAACAGCAACTGCGTAAAATAAATAAATCCCGTCCAGGAATATTTGTGAAAATGCATCACCTCAACTTCTTTCCTATATCATTCCTTTATTCCGCTGACGTCAATGTCTTTTCCTTTGGGTTTAGTTCTCTTTAAAATATGTATATATTAACCGGTAGGGGAGAGAACCAATTGCTATTTCTATTATTTTTGATTGTTCTTAACTAAATGCAATTGTCTAACAGCAGACATATCTCCGAGAAAATTAACAGCGTAATTATTACTGAAGCTATAGTTAAGAGACAAAAGCGACGTTGCATAGCTATCACTAAGGATCTGTACTCGCTGTTCTGCCTTCCCTCTGTTTGTAGTGCCATAAAGCGAGTCACGGACTTTGCCCTATATTTGGTTTTTTATTTTATCTTTCATTGCATCCATTCGGAGTGAGTTGCATGGGATTTCATGAGACCTCAGCCCACCGAAAACTCTGTGTTGGTTCTTAGCTTGGATGCAACTGAGTGATGCATTCTGCAGCTAACAGCTCAGAAGGCCCGTGAGGAAGGATTTGAGAAGTCTACAGCATAGGTTGGTTTGTTCCTTTGTTTTATTATACACATTTAAAAAGAAGGTTTGTACTTTGTGTTGAATGCTTAGCTTTGACTCTTCACCAAGAGAGGGCTGCTTGGACACATGCTTATTTTAATCCAGTAGTGCTGTCGTAGCTGTGATCATCTATTGATGCAAGTGAAGCAAAGTTTTCATAGAAAGCAGTGATATCTTTTACTGGAAGAATTTAAAAGAATGGAGACGCCTCCAGGAATACCCACATCCTTTAGGCAACGGCTTTTGCACCCTAAACCATATCTTTTGCTCCCAGTCATAACAGCTGCTCTACTAAAAGATACTACCTCTTGCTGTTTATTTTGCATCTTGCCCTAGGAATATATTTCCTTCTCAATGTATTTCTGATATTAACACATAATTTTGTTTGTTAATCACTTTCCTGTAGCTGCTCTTGTTTAGCTGTTAACATACGGATTAGTATTCCAAATATGAAGTGGACACTTTGAAGTTAAATGAGCCGGTTTCGCTGGTTTGTTAGGAAATGCCTGAAACTTGCAGCAGTTTTCCTCTTCTTTGGGCCATGTTTCTCTGTACTGAGGTCCTCTGCACTCTCGTGCTGCTCGTGTTTATGAAGGCTCTAGGACTCCTGCCAAGGGATCTGTGTATTATTTAAGGGACTCGAATACAAACCAGTCAATGGAAAGCCACTTATTTTCTGCTATGTCACTTAAAATTTGGAATGCTAATTACACAGAAAATACCTTGCTATAGTTTTTTGAAAGTATGATGTTGTCATTGTAATTATCATCTATTGCTACTGTCATTATAATCATCATTCATTAACAACAGGAATATCAACTGCGCTGTATGTTTCTGTCAACAGAGCTGTAATTAGGATGTATCTGGGTTTGGGCTGTTTATGGTAACTTACAGAGTCACTTCAGAAGTACAGAGCAGGGGTGTGGAAAATGCCAGTAGCTTAACGTTCATCTCAGTAACTGTAGGAGCCTCTGATATACAGATATAGACCGTCGTGGTTTAACCCGGCAGGCCGCTGAGCCGCTCGCTCGCTGCCCCCCGCTGGGATGGGGGGGAGAATGGGTAAGAAAAGGTAAAACTCATGGG